>JANTPZ010027036.1:0-11223 GCA_025593235.1 Vachellia pachyceras
CAACAACATGAGGAGGTAGACATCTGCTCAATTTCCCACTATCCCATCCCCCCCAAGGGGAAACAAAATCAGCAACCTTGGTGTTCCGATCAACCAGAGCTTCATAACCAGGAAAGAGCACAATGAGGGGGGTGTTTATATCAGCCCAATTATCAAACCAAAAGGAGGTTTTCTTTCCATTCCCCAACTTCACTCCTATACCCCTTCTGAAATTCTGCCACACTTCACATATTCCTTTCCACGTAATAGAGGATCCGCGTTTCCTTCTCACTTTCGGTATAAATAAATATTTAATAAGGAAAGAGATTGATAAAAGGAAGGGGGAAATGGGACGGCGAGTTCCTTGCAGCTAACGTATCTAGGCGTAGGTTCGGGTTCGGAGCTTAGCTTTGGTAGTGGACTTTGTGGGGGATAAGAACGACCCCTCTCCTTGCTCTGTGTTCAGTCTCTCTCTTCAACTCTATCGCTCTTTCTTTAACGCCATCACCATTCTACCTCCTCCCTCTCCATTAAACCTCTCTCTCTCTCGCGCACCCATTCACATTCATCTGATCATCTTCTCTTCTCTGTTTCTTTCTCGCCTCCTACTAGCCATGGCCATCGAAACCCACGAGACCACTGTCATGGAAATCAAGCCCAAGAACAGGAGAATCATGGTAAGAATCCTTTACGATTGTGTTTCTGATTCCTCTCATTGTGTGTTCTGGCTCTGTTTTTTTTTTGCTATGGTGCAGCTAACGCGCCTTGCTCTGTTTTCTCTGAAATATCAGCGTGCATTGGTGTTCTGTTCTCTGTTTCTTGGTCTGATGATTGGGAATTCTGATGTTATTGATTTCTGACTCTGTTGGTTTTGTTTTGCGAAATATTTGAATAGGGTGCTGGAGGTCCTGATGATGAGGACAACAGATGGCCGCCATGGTTGAAGCCTCTGCTCAAGGAAAACTTCTTTGTTCAATGCAAAGTTCACGCTGATTCTCACAAGAGCGAATGCAATATGTACTGCTTGGATTGTATGAACGGCGCTCTCTGTTCCCTCTGCCTCGCCTACCACAGAGACCATCGTGTTATACAGGTAGCTACCTACCTACCTATCTATCTATCCTCACCATTCCTTGATTCATACCTATTTTCTTCTTCTTTCCAAATTCCTTGTTTTGATAATCGCTGTTTGCATCAGGCTCACATTTTGATTGCGAAACTCATTACTTTTCCTTTAATGGCGTTACTAGATTCCTTCTTTTTTCAGGATTTGCTATACCTGTCACGCCTTTCCTTAATTCAGCCCTGTTTTCATCATCCCCCACTAACCAATTCCTCATGTATCCTTCGCTTTTAAGTTTTTTCCCTGTTCAAAAAAAAAAACTCCTCAAGATCCTGCATTCATAACGCTTAAAAGTAATCTGGACCCTCCTTTCTGAAAATCTAATTCGTTTTTTTTTGTATGGGTGTCCTTTAACAGATTAGGAGGTCGTCTTACCACGATGTGATTAGGATCAATGAGATTCAGAAGGTTCTCGACATATCTGGTGTTCAGACCTACATTATCAACAGCGCAAGGGTAGTGTTCTTGAACGAGAGGCCTCAGCCTAGGCCAGGCAAGGGCGTCACGAACACTTGCGAAGTCTGCGAGCGTAGCCTCCTCGATTCCTATCGATTCTGTTCTCTGGGTTGCAAGGTAATGTCAATTTGCTTTATTTTCAAGCTAATCAGAGATGTTTTTTTTTTTGAGTTGACTTTACTTCCTTAACGGAGACTTTGAATCATTCAGCTTCAGTTCTGATGAATGTGATTGCGAAATTTTGCAGATTATGGGGACGTCGAGGGATTTCCAAAAGAAGAAAAGGTCGGCGGCGGCATTCGCGTCGGAGTCAGAGGATTCATACAGCAGCAACAGCAGCAGCCACCGCAGGCAAAAGAACAGTAGAGTGCAGAGCTTCACACCGTCGACGCCGCCGCCGACTTCGGTGAGTTACAGAACGGCCAAGAGAAGAAAGGGAATACCTCACAGAGCCCCAATGGGAGGACTGATCATAGAATACTAGCAAGATACTTGTTCGTATTTTAGTTTATTTGCCCTAATGCCCCCTTAGTTATGTAGATCATGAATCTGCCCCGGCAAGGGCCAGAACTGGGGGCTGATATATCTATTTCACCCTTTTGGTCTTTTGGTTTGGCTTCCTAGTGGTTTTCTAGTTATCTGTATATACAAGATCCAAAATAGGTTGAGAGAGGAAGAAGACAAAGAAACAGTAGACAATAAGCTATATCTGTGAAATAGTTTGGTGAAGCAGTGAAGAAAAAAACTACTAATATAGGTTGGGTCTCTAGATGAAAATATGCTCAACTCTTGGGGTTGGGAATGTAAATAGGGAGGTTCAATGTCTATAATCTATATATGGAATGGTGAAATAAGAAGTTTTATTATCTTGATGTCATGATCCCCCTTGGCAGTTTTAAACGTGTTAATTATTTCTTTTGCGTATCTTTAGTATTAAGATTCATGCATTCATTGAATTAATAATTAAAATAGGAAATGAAAACCGTTGTAGAAGTTAATTAACATATTTGGAAAGCATAAATGATTCTTTTAAGGATTAAGAAAATCAGTTAACTAATATTTCAGAAAATTCATTGTAAAAGTTAATTGATTCGATGAGATGTAGCAGTAAATAATGTTGCAGAGTTGGAATAGAAATTCAGAGCAAGCGGGTGACGGGTGGGGGGAATAAGATTGGAATAGAGTGGGGTCCGGGGCAGCCGGCAAGGGGGGTGGTCGGGTCAAGGATCGGGTCGTCAGAATGTACACGTGGTGGGTTCTAATTGGTGTGGGCCTGAAAACGAGACGTCTTGGTTCGCAAACACGGAGATCAGGTCAGCCGCCCACTATGACCGCAAAATTAACATTATTATATGCCGGGGGTTACGTACTTGGGGGGTGTTGAAAGACACCTAGTTTTGTTCAACGGCTGCTATTACTGGCGTATCAACGGTGAGGATCTATGGGAATGGTTGAGAACATTGAGGCTGATATACAACAAATTTGTCTCCCATCGAAATCACAAGTAAGTTTCAATGAAAAGGGTAGGTTTGATTGGGGCATCTTTTTGCAATTTAATATTTAGGAGCTTTTGACGAAAACTAAGATGATGCTTTTGTTTCTTGAAGTCCAAGTCTTGGTATTCATATATGTACTGTATTTTAACAGTCGTGAGCGCTTTTGACCAGTGAAACTCATTCTGCAAGTTCTCGTGGCCACCTTCTATTTCTTCTTTGCTTTTCCCGATATCAGTATTTTTGTGTGTCAGGGGATTTGTTGATATAAATGAATTTACGGATTTCAAGAAGAATTTACGGAACCTCAAAAAAATTTACGGATTTCAAGATGTTTTTTGTCTTAATTTACGTTTACTATTGGAAAAAGATTTTTCAAACATACACTTCAATGAAAAATCACTTCAAGATCTTTCCTTTTTTGCCCCCTTTGAATGTACACAACCTTTCATGAGATAATCTCATTAAAGGCATGATCTTTTCCGGTCTGAGCAATCAACATTCACAACAATTTATTTTGAGAAAGCGCTTATTGTTATTAGAGATGCATAAAAGTAAGTAACACACAGATTATATGTGATGACGCTAACTGGAAATATAAAAGGGTTGAGAGTAAATAAACTAGTCAAGGGAGTTTATGATAATAATGAAGTGAATGGGTGAATCGAATAACATGTGAAGAAGAACGTGCATGTTTGGGAAATCTTTTCTCAACCGCATACGTAAGTCAAAACAAAAGGTATATTAAAATCCGTAAAAAGCATTTTAAATCATAAATTCTTTTTGGATTCCGTAAATTCTTCTTTCAATCCGTAAACCCTTTTATACGAAGGATTTCCAAACAAACACAGTATTAATGTAGAATAGTGATGGTATATGATTTTGAATGGTTGGGGACAAAGGGGGGGTGAAGAAGAATGATTGGATCATGGAAGGGGTGAGAGAAAGTATTAATGAGCACGTGAAACAATTGAAGCTTGTGAAATATTGTAGGGGTTGGGACAAAATGAAGGTTGGCAACACATGAATATATAGAGTAGCTGGGTGGTGGAGAGCTTGTTTAGTGAAATTGCATAATCAAAGTGTACGAGACCCTGCCCCGTACAAAGTTCATGAGCTGTATTCGAATATCACTTTATTAAAAAGACTTGTAAGGAGAAATATTCTAATCATAAAACATTAATCTAAATTAGCCGCTTGTGTCTAATCCATGGTTATAAAATTAAAAAAAAATGCTGAATGTTGGATGCTAGTCGTTCAAATTTTGAAGTTTGTTGGGAGTTGATTAACGGGCCATAGGTGTTAAAAAAGATTATACAAGTTGAATCCCGAAGATTCATCAAGATCAGCGCACGCCTTTAGGTTTAAAAACATTTATAGAAACACTCGTAGAACACCTATTAACAAGATTCAAACATCGACAGTGAGATTCTCATAACTTCGACCCACTTAACATGTTCATTAGCCACTCGTTGTTTGTTAGAACTTCTTAAAGGTTCAGTCAACAAAGGTTGTATGTGACGAAAATAACCAATTTCTTGTAATGTGATGAACCATTATTCAAATTTTTATTAGGAGTGATGCCACATTATCGTCCAACAATTTCTTAAATATGATTATTTTTCGTAGAATGATACATATAATCAGTCAAGTTTAACCTTATTGCAATTAAGGTCAAGCTGCCTCTTATTTCTTTGATGATTGATTAATTAATTAGTGGTCATCATTATTGCATATGGTTCAGCCTTAGAGGAAAGCGGAGGTCAGGTCTTGTTCACAAGACTCGACTTTTATAATCTGTAATAAGGCAATTGATTCCTTTCACAGATATTGGCATCATCATTCCAAATCAACACGCGCAGCCTTGTGAATTCTATATGTTTACATATATACATTATCCATATATACTACCCACCTAGCGCCTATCTACCTACACACTATAATTCCTATTTAAATGATCACAGTAATCAATTCAAAAGAGGGAACTGCACATATATATATATATATATAACGATGGTGCATAAAGTAGGCAGTGACTATCCTGCGTCATCTTTAACCCTCCACCCTCCACTTTGCCTGCCCACGTACCTTTAATATATATAGATTGACATAGGGATGGAAGTTTCATCAGCCAATGTGTATATATAATAGCTGCAGGTTTCAATTAAAAAAAGCGCTCTTCTTCACATTGGTATCCATAGTAAACAGAGAGAGAGAGAGAGCAAAAGCAAGCGTCGAGGCCCCGTGTATGTCATTAGCCGTGTTTGGAGGAGTATGGATTTTTTTTGTAAAACGAGATAATCTCATCCATATATTTATCTTGACTTCGTAAAAATACTTCTCTACCGCATTACCAAACGGACCTATTAATTTATTAACTTCTTCTCATCATCTTGTACCAACATTCCCTTCTAGTTTCAGCCTCCCCCAACGTTCTCTCTTTCCTTTTCCTCTTTTTAGCTCGAACATAGATATCATTATATTGGAAGCAATCCTATTTTAAAATACTGACATGCACTAGATATGGACATCTTTTACGAAAGGGATTTAAACGTTGACTTACCATATGTGATGGGATAACCACATCCTTCTTTAGATCTCACCCCTGCTCATCAATTGTAACATTATATCATTTCTTTCATGCCTCTGCCTCGCCTTCTATCGTTAATTATGAGAGTCAAAGATATTTTTGGAAGATTAAAAAAACTAACTAAATTGCTTAATTATAACAACTATTATAAAATATTTATGTGTTAATTAAATTATATATCTGTTTAGAAGTTAATTAAACAGTTTGGAGAAAAATGATACTTACATTAGTTAATTGGTCTCGTTAATCCGTAAAAAACAAGTTAAATGACTATTTATAATAAAGATAAAAAAAATGTGGTATATCTCTAACCACCAACCTTCTCATTCCATTAAAAAAATTGTATATAAAGGGGGTTCAAAGCCCTCCCTTTACCATATGCATCCTTTTCAAAGGCTGAAATGTGTAATCCCCCTCATCTGCACTCAAATTCTGCTGCTTAATTTAATTATTAATACCTTAGCCATCAGAAAATAAAGAGAGATTGACATGTGCTATATATATGTATGTATATATGCATGTCTGTCCACATTAATTAACTACTTATCAAAGAGGCTGATGTGGCTATATCACATCACATGGGTCCCTTTGTGTGCGTATGTGTCCACAAATTCCTTGTTCCGTCTTCTCCATGGCCATCCATCCATATGAATATATCATCAACACCTCATTATTTAATTACGTACCCATTGTTCCTGATCTATACATATGTGTGTGTGTGTCATATATCATCACCATCTCCATTCATGTTTCTTAATTCTTTCACTCCAACCTCTCCAAGCCCCCTTTTCCCCTTCCATATGCATCATACTCATATGCCTCTTCTTATTACTACCACTTTTAATATATATATATATATATAACATTATATTTTTTTTATGGATTAATAACGGTAGGCAAGGCCTACTATAGAACAACCCTTACCAGTAAATTCAAACACTTGCTCATTCAAACACATTACACTACATTTCAGTTTCATTTTGACTTTTGATTTTCTGCAATTAACATGTTTAGATTAAATTTGTTGGAAACAAAATTATTTTTTCTGTTCTCATCCCTTACAACTATCAAAAAAATAATGTCATGCGACAGAAAAATGCATTGCTAAATGCTATTTTTATCATAAAATTGCCGTCGTTAAATGATATTTTTTTTGTAGTTATATTTATACATTTTGATTAACAGAAGATAATTTTATTTCTGGAAACTGAAGTGATGCATTTCCGAACGAATTAAAAATACTACTCAATTCATTGCATGTTTAATGATTTATTTCTTATTTTTTATCAGGACCCACGATGAAGCTCCCATGGCGGATAAGAATCAGAATGGCGACCCGCGCAACTTGGAGGGGCTAACAACTGTTTCGCGGGTCGGGAGAGACGCTGGGCCCACACCATAAAGGATAAGCGAGTTAGTCTCACAAGCCACACGGGCCCCAGAAGAAAATTAAATTGTCTCAATTAATTTCATTTATTACCAAAAATATCTGACATATAAGTGGCAATATTTTGTGAGGCACTCATTTTCCCCACATCTCTTCATACTTGGGCAAAAAAAAAAATCTTTGAGAAAAGAGGACCAAGTTGCAGGGCCCTGCTCCTAAAATCCCCACCCATATATGGAAATTATTATTAATTATTGTTATTATTAAGGCACATCAATTCGGAACATTTAATCTTATTTTCTAAAATTATTATTCCCACTCCTATTTTCCCAACTTGAGTTATATTCCCCACCATGCATGGTTCTCCGCATATTTCCATTTTGCAGGATACATGCAGGCACTTGGTTCATCCCACAAATTAAATCAAATGCATGCAAATTCTTAAAAGAAAAAAAGTTTACTACTACGTGTGCTTGTGTTTGTGTAAATAGATGGGTGAAATAATTAATAATCTTCTCATTAAAGCACCGATAATAATAAAGAGGAGGAATAAGAATGACTATTAAATATTGGATCCATGATTTAATTTACTGCTACACATTAATTGATTGTGGCTAATTATGTTAAATTCATTTCTCTGCCTTTATACCATTCTAGTGATGGTCAATATTCGGTTATTTATTAGAAATATTATTCATGTCACTACCAAAAAAATGACTATTTTTCTTTGTTGTGTCAAAAGATGGGTTGAATGATAGATATAACCCTGAAAGTTTTCTTTGTTGAGGTTTTTTTAAAGATTTTGACCCGAAAGTTTAAAAAATTAGACGGAGAAGCAAAAGAAGTTCTCAACATCAACAAATATGGAGAAGCCAAAAAGTCCTTAGCCCCATTTAATTGTTAAAATTCAACTACTATAAAACAAATGACATTTAGTGACGGAAGAATCCATCGTTAAATGGCCACTTTTCATCAGAAAATTTCTATTTAACGGAAAATATTAACAACCCTCATTTTAACGACGGATTTTCCTTCACTAAATGACACTTTTCTAATAGTGAACAAAATTCAACCAAAAAACTTGTTAGACTAATTTAGAAAGATTAATGACGTTAAATACTTAATGTAATGTGAGCTATAGGCACTCGAACCCTTCATACAAAATTTTTAGTGTATTTTAATCTTTCAGCCATGGCATTATTCGTGAACGTTACATTATTTAATAGAAGGGTGACATTGCCCCATTTTTACATTTTTAGGGTAAAATTGCACCATTGTGAACTTTTGGATGTCCAATACTCTTAACAGAAAACTTTCAATTTATTTTTGTCCATTAATGCTCTAAAAAAAGGATAGTCTAAGTAGTAGGGAGTTGGTTCATAACTAATAAAATTATAAATTTAAATCCTACTGGCAATATGAAAATCTTGTTGATGAGTAGTATGGGAATGCCTTTGTAAGCCCTCTCCTAAATTCTATAATATAAGCACCGTTCAATTTGAGTCTAATGGTATGTTACAGTTTTGGTGAGTCCCTCGAAGTCAACTCACTTGATTTTTTTAACAATGTAGGTGTGAAACCAAACAAAATAGGCATCTTTATCAAGAAAACTAAGTCAAAAGGAACACGATTAATTATGGATATTGTATAGTGGAGATGGAAACGTTTGCGTGTGTAGCAAACAGGAAAAAAGAAAACAAAGGAGGGATCAACGTTGAAAATGGCCTGCTCAGCAATAGAATGTTTCCTTCAATAAATAAAAATGGCAGATATTAAGGTCATGGGGCTTAATTATGTCCACATAACGTGGCAGAGCAAGAAACTCGTAACTTGTTTGGCTTGAAAGAAGATTATATGCAATTTCAACGCAATGGATTGATTACAATATTTGATTAGATTTCTGTAATGTAAAAGTAATTACATTTTGTGATCTTAATTACATCAAATAGATGCATCTTAGTTACATTGTTAAGATTATATGTATGGATGCAAACCTCTAATTTAAAAGACATGGTTATCATTATAAATTTTGAAATTGACTAAAATACCTTTTTAATGACATACACAAACCCTATATATATATATATATATATATATATATGCTCATACCACTTCCTTCATTGCTATTAGTTCAATCGAAGTTGTTGCTACAGTTGATCACTATACGCATTTATATTTAAGTTGGCTCAATTTTAAATTATGTAAAAATTATACTTATCATAATCGTTATATAAAATTGTCTATAATTATAAAATGTAGACACAATTGAATTAATAAAAATGTTATGTGTAAAGGAAAGAAAAAATAATGGAATGCATAGAAAATATCATTTTTGGAGGTTAAGCCAAAGCCATTTTATACGTGTGTGTATCCACATTTAAAAATAACATATATTAGTTCACATGAGTAAATTTATGTTTAGCTTATTAGCATTATTTGTATATAAATTATGCTTGTTGACATAATGTGCCTGTTTGGGAACGTTGTAGAGAAGTACTTTTACACAAGTCGAGGTGAATATGTGAAGAAGACTATCTCATTTTGCTGAAAAACATTATTAAACATTCGTTTGCCTTCTGGAAATGAGAGGCCAAACAAGCCTAATATAGTTATATAATTTGGCAAAACAATATACAATTTCAATTCACGAGTAATTTTCATCTTTTAAGTTATTATTCTCACCTATATTCCTATTATTTGTAATCCAACTAAATAGTTTTATATTTGTGCATCACCTTTCTTTAATAGTGAATTGAACAAGATCATGTAAATACGGTTCCCTTCCATTCTATTACATTGTTTTAAATTACATTTTCTAAGATTCAGTCAACTGCTATTAATAAGATTATATGAAGCCGTGCGGTGAGGAGGAGGATGCTACTATTCTTTAGGCAGTAGTAACTTGCAAGTGAATAGCGTTTTTACCCACGAGTCAACATTCTCATTGAATGAACCATTCAAGTTCCAGATACCCTTGACCTGTTCCAGTGAGTACACAGTACACCATTGACACAGACCAAACTTTGATATGGTCAGTCAACCAAAGACTTCTTTTTAAAAGGAAAAAGCTTTTGAAATGTGTTTTTCACTTCAAAAATTTTAAACAAGTGTTGATAGCTCAATTGTGATTTGCCTCCAAGTTAAAAAAAAAAACGTTTACGAAAGTACTTATAAATATCTATTAATAAGACCCTTATATTAAGAAAAAATATGAACTCATTACCATGTAAATTGTGAGTCGGATTTCTAACAACTTTGTCAACGTTGAGAAAACTAGTTGGTGCTACAGTTGTGGAAGGGGAGCAGCCTTGTAATAACAAGTAATCCCCACTATTAGGGGCTTATTTTGTCCCCATTTGCTGCGTGTCGGAGACCCACAAAATCCCACACATGGATCTTCAAGTATTGAAAACGTCATATGCTCTGCTTGTTTAGAAATGTAGTGAAAATGTACTTTTACTTAGATCGAGATAAATGTGTAAAGGAGATTATCTCGAAAAAATATAATTGAACGTACGTTTAGTTTTTCTTTAACATTCTAACAAACAGGCCCATTGTCATAGTATTTCATAGGCACCTTCTGCATAATTCATATCATATATTTACATTGGAGAATGTAAATTATATTGCACATGCCAGTAATCTTTTTAACTACAAAAAAAACGCAGTTTCATGGAAAGCTATGCAGGATGAAGTTGAGAATTTTATCATAAAGAGCAGTAGGGAGGTGTCTCGGGAGATGGCGTTAAGGTGCTTTTATTTCAAGGTCAAAGCTCAATGAGCTTTATGATAACAGTACAAAGGCTTGGGGGGAGTGAATAGGGCGTGTCAAATCCGAGATTTGGATCTGCCAGCATTGTCGGGCGTGAATCGTATGGAACATGCCAAGTGTCAAAGTTCCACATCGGAGAGGTTCGGGAGGGTGCTGGGCTATATAAACGGGTGCGCTACACACCCTCACAAGAGCTCTTTTGGGGGAGAGGGTAATGGCCCCGTGACAAGTGGTATCAGAGCCAGCCCCGAGCCTTCGGTCTCTGGTGGACCCTCCGGACGCCGGCGAGGTTGCCGGTGGGCCCCGCGGCGAGGTCGCTCGCGGATTGGCTGGGGGAGAATGTCAAAGTCCCACATCGGAGAGGCTCGGGAGGGTGCTGGGCTATATAAACGGGTGCGCTGCACACCCTCACAAGAGCTCTTT
>JANTPZ010027037.1:0-10683 GCA_025593235.1 Vachellia pachyceras
CCTCTTTACTATTCTGGTGGCAGTTAGTAAATTGGAAGTTTGGAAAATATTTTGTGGCAATTCAAGGTGGCTCGGTTGTTGGATTAAAGCTTAATTATAATTCTTTAATTCATTATTTTAACTCTCATATCTATTGAAGTGATGATTGCCTGCGTTGTTGAGTTGGAGAATTGAATTCCATCATCGTTTATTCGTGTTTCAATTTATCTTCATTTATTTCATTTGTTTTCATATTCAAAAATACCAAAAAGAATTATTTTAATTTTAGTTTAATTCATAGCATTCGCATGAAAATTTCTCCAATTAATTTTCAATTTAAGTTACTCACATTTAATTACTAGGATTTCATTTCGTTTTTCGGCTCCTCAAAGTGAAAACGACCTGGATTGGTGCTATACTACATTAATTCGGTTAAAAATCTTTAACGTAGATTTAGACGGCTAAAGGTTCGCTCGTCAAACGCACGGAAGAACAAAAACTTCCATCATCTCCTCTCTTCTTTTTCTCTGTGCATTTGTTGTGAATATTGTCCTTTGTTCCAAGACAATTTGTGATCCATAGATCCAGTGGGTATCTGCAGATTTGTAATTCGGCATCTATAGGTACGCTCGAAATACTTCAGATTCTATAGGTACGCCAAATCCTACAAGTTCATTGAATGTTTGAGGTAGTGTTGCCGGCGACATGCTATTTGCAGGCCTCTGCTATGGTTTAAGAGGTGTTGTTCTCTCACAGACACACTTATAGCAGCAATTTCAAGAGCTATGATCTCGCTCTCAAGTAAGATATCCTATGGGGAATCTAATTTGCAGCCATCCAGCCATCTATTGGTTTCCCTTGTTTCTATATATTTGGCTTCATAAATATTTTGAAGTCCGGCCCATCCACCTCTGTACTGATCCTTCAAGTTTGTATTTCTTAACGGGTGGGCCTTACTTGTCATTATTATGAAGTATGTGTAATCTTTTTATCTTAATATAACTTATCGTTTTTATAAACAAAAAAAGCAAAAGAATTTCATTTTGCCTGTTGCAATGAAATTGTTGAATTTTTTATTCGCGGCTATTGGAAATGAAATTGCTACTAGGGGTTTCGGTGAAATTTTCCAAACTAATTTCACGGCTTGATCTTATAAGGGAGGTAAACTTCTTTATCCAACATTAAATTTTAGACACATTTCTCAACATGTTCAAACCTTGATTTGATAAAATGTAAGAGATTGATTCATTCCACTATATTCATACCGTATTGGTAAAATTTGATGAAAAGAACCAAAGGACAAACTTCTTCAAAGGGAATGGGAGTCTTAATAGTTCATCTCACACATAATCTTGAAACTAATTTGGACGGGCTTTGAAAGTGCTTCACATGAATATGTAGCTATTTACAACGTTGTATGCTTTTTAAAAATGTAAAAATACTAAAAAAAACATTGAATATGTCAGTAAAAATGTCTAGAAGTTAAATATAAGCTAACATCATTACATATGCTGTGTGTCTTATTACAAAAAGTAATATTGGATCATATTTAATTATTCTAATATTTTTGCTCCCACTTTTAATATTTATGAATATTTTTCCACTTTAAAAAGCATATAGTGATAGACACATTAGATAAATAGGTGAGTATTTTAGTAACTTAATCTTGATTCTGAAGCCTTCGTAAAGTAGTAGTGTTGGAGGTTTTATCCCTTTCTTGAAAAAATAATAGGAAAAAGAAGTCATCACAAATTATAAGGATGCAACATTACTTAAACGCAAGATTATTAAAATGAAACAAGAAGACTGGCAGACAATTTATTCATTACACACATAAGGATCTCCAATATAATATGTATATATATATATATATATATATTGTAGAAACATGTAAACGTTGATTGCTTCAAGTTGATTTAGTTAAAGATATAGTGAGCATGAGGAATGCAGTATTTTCTTCCTTAGCCATATGATCAGCTAATATATTTTGGTAACGATGAAAAATATCTTCAATGACAGATTCTCCAAAGTGGCTCACAATAGGAGTTTCAATCGCAGCTCTCATTAATTGTGAAACTTTGTATCCATCACTCTTATCGTTCGGTTCTTCACCACAAGCAGCCTTCCAACTTACTTCAAATGTCTCCAAGTGATTCAGAGTGAATGATCCTTCTTTCTGAATCTCTAAGTCCAATTCCAATGGGGATGGATGGTAGATAGGCATGTTGAATGAATCTATATGATCTTCCTTTATAATTCCCTACACCACTCACCAAAACAACTTCTCATATCACGAATTTAGAAAGAAAAAATATGCTTATATAGACATATACATAAAATTTAGTTGAAGTATAATATATGTATACATATACTCTTCTTGTGCTATATATGGGAACAAACTAGAATAAATTGTTTTTATCCTATTTATAAGTTACATTAGTAAATTTTTTATTTAAATGTATAATTTTATTCCTTTTTAATTATTGTGTTGAATGTGATACTCATTCTGGTCCCTTTTTTAAGCAAGAACTACCAAATTACACAAACAAATTGATGGTTAAGATTATTTTAAAACAATAGATGTGTTAGAGATGTAATTTTTTCAAAGGGACATCAAGTATAGATAGTAAGAAATCATGTAATTGAGTTGGAATCCCAAGAAACCTTGATTAGATTAATTGTGCAAGTGTAAAAAAACGTTCTTAATCTTGGTTATTTGAATTGAAAAATGAGAGAGAAAGGTGTAAATGAGAAGAGGAAAGAAAGTCTTTTGACATTTGCAATTATTCTAATCCAAATTCTATAGAACTTCAACTCAATTCAATAATTTCTAGGTACTCACTGCAATTTTTTCTATTCATGGGGAGTTGTGTGTAATTTCTTTTTTAAGTCATACCCTCATTTGTGGAGAGGATGAAAAGAGATGAGAAAGAATAAGTGGAAAAAAAGATATTAAAGAGAGATATAGTTAGTTAGAGAGAAAAAACTTATACAACTTGTTACTTATAAAAATGACCGCCCTATAGGAGATAATGTTGAAAAGTTTTAAATTTAAAGGTTGACTTATTAAAATTAAAGGTTTTTCTTGATTTATATGAAAGATACTGAAAATTATGTACTCTCATGTTCATAATATACATTACTTTAAAAGAATGCCTTGATTAGCATATAAGCCACATATAAAAGAATGCGTTGGTCTACAATGCAAGTCAGATGAAGAATAATTAATGACTATTTGCCAATTTTACCATTATATATTTTTCTCTATCCTTCAAAACCTCATTTTAATATGGGTAAAATTTAAGAATATTATATTTTCAACTTAAAACAAATTCAATGAGTTAACTACCATTGTTTTCTCATACCATTTTTTGTTTCCAATTAATTAATTAATTTGAATTATATCAGTGGTAACAAAAAAATAAAATAACTTATATCAAAAAACGGACAGAGTATTTAAATAGGATAAGAGGACTACCCCAGAAATCATATCATTGAGCGCCATAACTAAAAGCTCCCAAATGTTGTAATATTCATTGCTTGGTGAACATCTATTGCTTCTTCCCGGGATTGTAAGAACCATACGACCTCCTTCAACAAGTTCTATAGCACGACATTTCAGGAACAGAGAAAAATCTCTTTGAAATTGGTGATAGTAGGCATCATGAACGTTTAAAGGGCTTGTGCTTGCCACGCAAATATTCCCCTTGTTGTTTTCTATACCTTCAGGAACCTATATGGGAATGAAATGAAACAAAGGCAATTAATATAATGTTGGTATTAATTAGACGAGGTAGAAATTATACCTGATATAAATTAAATATGAATATTTTCCAATTAATATAATGTTAACAACCAATACTCGTATTCATATAAAATATCAATAATATAGAGAAGATGGCCCGTTATATACAAATTGATCATCACACCAACAAATTATTGAAACAGAATTAATTAACTTACACACACACACACACACACACACACACACACACATATATATGGAGAACAAATAAATTCCTTAGTGGCAAAAGAACTTACTAAATGCTTTATCTGGTCCTAAATGTGTATGAGCTAGTAAAAAGATCTGATTTGATCCAATGCATGGCCTTAATCCACTATGTTTTTTAAGGGTAAATGTGTAAACTTAACAACGTAGTTATTAATTAGAAACATTCGGTACAGTTAACTTTTTAAGGGGTGCAAATTTAGCAATACTCAATTAATAGGATGTAAGTTTAGTAACTCCGTTAACTAGCTGATATATTTTATTATTTAGGGTCTAGTATTTCGTGTTGAGATTATTTAGGTAATAAAAAATACTCATTTTTACTTAACTATTTTATTCATAAAAATTGTTCTAAATAATTTTATCTTTCTAATATTAATCAAAAGTACTCTTTTTACTTAACTTTTTTCTTTCTTTCTTACTCTTTTTTGCATAACTTTTTTCCTTTCTCTTATTCTAAAAAAAATAAACCAAAACGGAGTAGTTTTTATTACCATTAAAAAAATTATTTAGACCATCTTTTATGGAGGAAGTTAAGAAAAAATGAGTAGTTTTGACTACTTAAATAATTCTAAAAAGAAGTCAGACCCTAAAATATACCAGCTAGTTAATGTTGAGAGAGGATTAATGGTGTTACTAAATATACACAATTATTAATTGATTATTGTTAAATTTATACTTGTTAATTGATTATTGCTAATTTTGCACATTTAAAAAGTTGATTTTACTAAATGCTCATTGCCGATAACTTCATGGCTAAATTTGCCACTTTTATCCTTTTAAAATTTATAATTTTCCCAAATTCTCGATATTTATTGCACATATCAAGCAATATTTCTATAGAGGAATACATACGAACACAAATAGTTTAAATAAGTATATTAATTTAGAGAAACTAGCACATGTTTTAGGGTTAAGTTGTAAAAATATATGAGCTTTTACCACAAGTGCATCAACATTTAGAAGTGCAAAAATACTCATGAACATTCAAAATAACATCATAAATGTCATGAGTGTTAACCATAACCGAATACAATTTTTTTTATGTGAGGCTCGCACTATTTTTTGCATATACAAGTGTTAAAATGGAAATAATTCTTTGCGTTTAGAATGGAAAGGAATAGAAAGAGTATGGTTTAATATACATACCTGGGACATCCAATGAAGGCTGTTTGAGCAATGAACAAAATGCAGAGGACTAGCAGGAAGAATCCTGCCATAGAAAGAAGAGGAAGGCCTGTGATGAAGCATTGGCCAAAACTGGTTTTGTTTGAAGCATTGAAGAGACTTGAAGATGTTGTTAAAATCGTTGCCTTGGAAGTCATTCAAGAAGATTATATATTCTGGATATTCATGGCTTAGTTTTCTACATATATCCTCCACAGTTTTAATCAATTCGCAAGTCATAAACAAGGTGTTTGGTCCAGAGGAGCAACCCAAATCTGCGATTAGATACACCTTATAGCTTCATCTCTGATGGGCTTTGTTATGGATATCACCTTTTGCTGTTTCAAAATAAGAGATAGTCAGTAAGCATTTGAAGTACGTCCAGCTTGATGCTCATCTGACCTTATTAGTTCTCAACTGTCCAGGCTTAACGTGGACTGTCCAGATTAATTCATTTCAAATGGCGATTTTTACATTAAAATGTTATATTTAAAATATTTTAAAATGTAAAGATTAAAGAAACCTCCAAATTTGATGTCGATAAGGTGCTTATGAAAGTGACGAATATCAAAACTGAATTCTTATATAAGGTCTTTAACATAAAACTCAATTAAATAAGCTACTTAATTATAATATACATTGCATGATCTCTTTAAAATACTTATGTGTATCATTTGAATCATATATATTAGCTTATCAGTCAAGCAAAGTATTTTGAATAAAAAATGATAAATAGACATACTTTAAAGTAGTTTATATATTTAGCTTTTATAATTTCATCAAATTAATTAACCGAATTTTATATTAAGAATCAGAGGAAGTAGTATATTTTATATGAAGATGGGTAGGCATATACATAGACATACCTGTAACAAGGAGTTATTAGCAAAACTTGCTTCTCGGGTGCCTCCGTTCATGTGGAACACTGAAGCCATATCCATTCTCAGATTATGCTATATTGCTCACTTGTACAATGAGAT
The DNA here is from genome assembly GCA_025593235.1 of Vachellia pachyceras. Taxonomy (NCBI): domain Eukaryota; kingdom Viridiplantae; phylum Streptophyta; class Magnoliopsida; order Fabales; family Fabaceae; genus Vachellia; species Vachellia pachyceras. Next base: position 6,136 of record JANTPZ010027037.1, read on the forward strand.
TTTTCTTAGTGACTCACCAGAAGAGGAGGGGTTATATATGGTGGAGTTGTGATTGGCAGTCCTAAAAAGGACTGGTTGTAGCTACTTCCCGTTGCGTATGAATCGGCTCCCTCTATGGTCGCCTACCATTTTTTGGATCTTAATTCGTTTGTGTCTGTTTTAGAATCCGTTGGGAGAAATGAGTTTATGGATTTCGAAATAATTTTACACATATCGAGATATTTTTTCAAATATCGAAATGCTTTTTTATCTTGACTTGTATGCACCGTTGGGAAAATGTTTTCTCAAAAATCTTTTATATGTCTACTATTCTTTTGTATATTGCACATTTTTCTCGATTTTAATGTTTAATTTTATTTAGAATAATTTTGAAACTAACAAAATAAAAAATAAATAATTTATTATAGGGCTGAGGTGGAAAAATTTTAATGAATTCATGCCTAACACCGTAAACTTACTCCTCGCGTATTAAATGACACACTTATTAGTATTAGTAACATCCGTTTCTTTTTGCATGGTGGGTCCCAGAGAACAGTGGTGGTGATTGAGAATCCAAGAAATGAGAGACATGTTACTTCTGCACCATTTATAACAGCAATGTTGGCCCTGTCATCTTTGTTTGGTACGTGGGAATTGATTTTAGTGGAAATGGAGATGGAGATGGAGATGAAGATAGAAATGGAGATGAAAATGGATATAAATATTAAAAAAATGATGGGTCAAAAAATCAATTCCATAGAATTGAATACAATTCCATGGGTTACATCATGAAATTCATTTTTACCCATTTTGAATTCCATTTCCAATTCCACCCCTCAATCCCACCATACCAAATATAGGAATTGAATTCTATTTTCAATTCTACCTCCCAATTCCATCATACCAAACATAGCATTGATTTGTTCCTATTTGCTTTATTAGAATCACTCCCTTCTATATATCAAAATAAATCTATAAAAAGTATCTTAAACCTATAAAAATTTAAAAATATGTAAAAATATTTTAAAATTCATAAAATCACATTAAAATCTGTAAAATATCTTAAAATTTGTAAATTATTTTCTCTCAACAGAATTTTTAAACCCGTGTCCACAATTCTTACGTAGACAACCCTTAATGTGAAATTGAGAGAGAGAGAGAGAGAGTACACGCACGTTTTCAATAATTAAGCCCCTCCCACTGTCTTTTCCTTTTCGTTTTACAGTGTATAGTCATATTCATGCTGTTAAAATTTTATGCTCGCAGACAGGAAACACTTGAAGAAATGTCAAAAAAAAAATAATTGAAGGAAAATTACATCTCTAAGAATTTTAAAATCTCCCTTAAATTAGAATTTATTTAAAATATTAATTTAATAAAAATGTAGATATTTTATGAGTGCCAAAACCATTGAATTTTTCATATAAGAAATGGATTAATTGTTATCTTCTTAAATGGAAAGAAACAGTTTGGCTTCAAGAAAATTTCTCTCTAATGTCTGGTCCAGTCTTGTACTACATACAGCGTAATACTTGGAGGCACGTGGGTGTGAATGAGTAACGATCAAGCATTGGAAAAAAAAAGGCAATGTTAAAAAATGTTCTTGCTGCTCCACACAAACCAAAACGCACATGAAACATGATACTGTACCCAAGTTCAATTGACGATAACATTTATTTTCATAACATGATTTATAATTTATAAAATTAATATTTGAGATTAATTTTATTTTATTTGCGCAAATATATTTTTCCAACGATAACAGGAATATGACAATCAATGATCCAATTAAGAAGTGATTATTGTTAGTTTCCTATTTTCATTTGAATGAAGATCACATTTTAGAAAGTGATAGACTTCATTTGAACAAATTCATCTAAATCGCACATTTAAAATGTATGGTTTAGAAAGTGGCATTCATTCGAATAACATGTACCTCATTCGAATGAAAATAAAAGTCTGTTACATATCTATTACTCCAAGTGAAAATGCTATGTTTAATAATCTTCTGGAGCAAATCAGGTCCCAAGAAAATTTCTAGATACTCAGTGCTCCAACATGTATATTTTTATGGCAAAAATGCGACTTTACCAAAAATAAAGGGTATTGTTCTTGCTACTCCACACAATCTAAAAAGTTCATGACATATGATATTGGGCCCATTTGGGAACGCATTAGAAAAGTGTATGAGATAAATCTGTGAAGAAAATGGTGGGTCCCACCAAAAAAAACTTATAAACATTAGGTTATTTTTACAATTACGTCATTTTCGTTCCATTTATAGTTCATGAGATTTTTACTCTTAAAAAAATTATAGCTATTTTTGCTTATTGGATATAAGTTTATGAATATTTTTACATTTAAATCTTTCTTATAGATAACGTTGCTTATATGTAAAGGCCAATTTCATATATAATACGCATTTTGATAACTAGCATTAATAAAATAACAAATGTGCCTGTGTTTTATAGGTGGATTTAAAAGTGTAAGCAAATTAATGGTCTTACATGTTTGATCTAACCGTATAAAAACATATTTACATGAATAGAGATAATACATATTTCACATACTTATTTCATAGACCATAAATTAAAAATATCATTTTTACGCTAATTCCAACAAACGGTATATTAATCTTATAAAAGCGAAAATTGTGCCTGATATTCCCTTTTTTTCTTCATGTCTTAGTCATATTAAAATTATATATGACTCAGACAAGCTAACGCACTTGGCTTGAAATGTCAATTCGTTTGTAGGGGGAATAGTATGGGGGAAATGGGATCTCTTTTGCCTTTGGTATATAGCAATCATTATCTATGGTGAGAAAAAAATACATAGGAATTAGGATATTTTCTCCCAAAAAAAAATAGTTGCTACAATTTTTAAAATGTTGCTAAAGATGTAATAGTTACTATCTCTTTAATTTTGACGAACTAAACAATCGTACCTATAAACTAAATTCCTTTTTGTTATTGTAATTCACATGCACGAAACTTTAAAATTAAAAAAGGAACTTTAATTTTCTTTTGCTAGTTTTCCTTTTTTTTTTGTTTTTTTTTCTTCCCTTCCTTAATAAAAAATGCAAAATATCTTGCATTGATTTTGTTGGGCAAATATTGCTCATTGATTCATACACGTTCTGTTGATGTGCGTATTTGAGAATCTATTGAGAGATTGATTTTACGAATTCTAAAGTAAACATATGAGAATAAAGGCTTGCTTGTATCGTGGTTTGAACGTACAAACCAAGCATTAAGTGCTCACGTGGTGGTAGGCCAGCTCACGTGGTGGTAGGCCAGCTCATAACAGAGGGCTTAGGTGGTGTGGGCTAAAACAGACCCACGTGGTCCTGAGCCTTCCGTTCATTCCGTGAGTTGGTTTATAGGTTTAACTCATATTATTATCTACTCTACCTCCAAATTTAACCCCAAGTTTAAAATATAACAAGCATTCATGTTTTTTTAGACAAAAGCCTCGGCTTTATGCTTTAACTTCACTAAAGTTTTATTTTGGCCACTTAATTATGTTGTTTCCTTTTAATCCATTTACGCTAGTACGGTTAAAAATGTTGATCTCAAAATTTACTTTAAATATTGTAAAAATCATTTCAAATATTGACAGGTTAAGTTTAATTATAAACAAAACAATGATTGTCACAAACATATTTCATACTAAGAATTCTGGGCTTAAAGGGTTGGAAGCATACTTTTTAAAGCCAAGGGATCAAATCTAAACGTTGTATTGTATATAATAATTTCTTAGATTGAGTCATATCTTCCCTTTTTGCATAGAATGTGAATAAATTCACATGACACTTTCATATAGAACCGCTGATGCATAATGAAGAAAGAGAAAAGAGAAGGGGGAGAGGGTAGAGAGGTGGGAGAGAAAGTAAGAACGCAAGAGGAAACTATATGAATGCAGAGAGATGATAGAAGATGGACTTAGAAGGGAAATTCAATAATTTGTTTATTCAATTAATAAGATAAATTTGACCAAAAAAAAATTAACAAGGCATACAGAGCAAATGCATTGTGGTGCTATTTATGGATGTCAAATAACTTTGGGAATTTATGAGAGAATATTCTAGAATCCTAAAATTAAATGTGAATAACTGCTAAAGATATCTAAAAATTCTAATTACCCATTGTTACATATCCTATTATTTCTCTCCCCGCTTGAAGAACAAGACTGCTGACGAGCTAAAATGGATCCTAAAGATGGGAGGGAAGGGTGGGACTTAGCCTGGCACTTCGTTCCGGAAATTTCTTCCCGAAGCTCAATAGATAAGACATGATTAAACTAAGAGAACGACTATTTCCATCATCAAGAAGGTCGACTTTCATCAATTAATTACTTGACCCTTACATACGTGGCATAACCAATGAACAAAATGCAGTGAATTAGTAGGAAGAAAAAGAGTTGGGAACCCCAATGAAGTAGGATTGATCACTTAGGTTTTTCTTGAAGGATTCAATAGACTTGAAGATGTTATTAAAATCATTGCTTGGGACGTCGTTCAAGAAGATGATGTATTCTGGAGATTCATGCATGGTTTAGGTCCTACGT
>JANTPZ010027039.1:0-13900 GCA_025593235.1 Vachellia pachyceras
TTTTTTTTGCCCTAAAAAACTATAAATTTCTGAATCTAGCAGCATCTGGTTCAGGCCTGTTCGTTCATCTGGTTCAGTCGAAAGTGAAGCAACAAGTGAACTCAAATCAAGGGCAACAATTGGCGCTTTTGAGTTTGATGCTACAATTGCAAAATACTGGGAAAAGCCGATCGCGTAAAGTGTCACTTTTTCGTAGTTGGGTTATTTCCATGCTTCTCTGCACCCTTAGGTGCAAGATGTTTCATCATCCTTATAAGTAAATTCACGAATCGAGATATGATCATGTTGAGCATCTCAGGAATTCTTTTTTTTTTTTTACTTGGTACAATGCCGGTTACAGAAGAATTATAATTAGAGTTGGTTTCGATTGAGAATAGCTTTTACGGAGTTTGAGGTTAAACATAGGTTTTGGAGAATAACTTTTACGAATTTTGAGGTAAAACCTAAGCTTTGAAAGGTGATTATAGAAGTTATTAGCTTTTACAGAGTTTAATATTAAACCTAGGTGTTTGAGGAGTTATTGACTTTTACAGAGTTCGAGATAAAAAGTAAGTAGAAAAAATGAAAGAGAAACAAAGAAAAAGGAGAAAAGATAAAATTTATTATAAGAGAAAGTATGATTTGATAAGAAAATAACTTTTTTAATATTTAGGTTTTGTTACAAAACTTAAATTTTGAAAAAATTGTGAATGCTTAACATGTTAAAACCTAGCATAAGTTTTAGAATAGGAGCCAAACCAGCTTAACAAATCAAACCACATGAATATTCATAGTTTTGCATACTTTTTGAGAGCTTTGTCAGCATCTTTTGCATGATCTGGGACTGGCATGTTGCTTAGAAGAGTAACCCTAGACGATGATACCAAGGATCTATTTTGAGAGTTTGAAGGATCTATCTTCAAGATTGTCACCTCCCATACCTGCTTCAGAATAGAATAAAGTTTGGTGAGCAGGGTCTGTTTATGAAATTTGAATAGAGTAACATGTGACTCTATGCTGTAGAATTTAACCAACATGTAATTGCTCGTTGTGGGGCAGGAAGTTCTGAATCCACTGAACATTTTCTCCCAAGAGTGGGTAGGCATAGTGCGATGCCCAGTGCCCACGTCAAGGCAAAATGACATCTATAGTATTTTGTAATCCTTAAGCTGAAGATACTAAGCTGCCAAAAAGCTGCCGATTAAAATTTAACCAATTAATTGAATGTTCACTTGAAGCCGATCTCATTCTTTAACTCTGAGGTGACCTTGATTCATGTCTTGGTTCAATTTTTGTATTTGCTAGTTTATGTGTGTGAGCAAAGTACAAAACTTTCGGTGCTAATTTAATTTTATGATGATGAGACCTTCTCTCCCAACTTGGTTCACAGAAAAAAAAATTCAAGCACAAAAAAAATGCGGAGGTGATATCTATCATGTTTAGTAGGAAAATTATTAATATTACGAGTAACACTTTATTACTAAAGGTAGTGACGAAAGGGGTTGGAATTTTCAATCTGATAGCGCTAGACTTTCCTCTCAAATCTCGAGTTATTCAGCAGATCTCCAAGCAGTTTCTTTCATGATAGGTGTATATAAAATGGTAGGACTAAAACGTGTTTAATTCTCAGAGGCTACAGGAGAAACTATGATGGACATTAATCTGGTCACGATGAAGCAGCATTATGCATTGTTAGTGCCCAGCCATACAAAGGGATCACTGATTTGAGGCGCATACCAGCTCGGGATCAGGTAATGTATGAAGGGATTAAAATTGTGTTCAGTTGATGCCCATACTAATGTTGCAACAATTGAGTGATGTTTTATTGAAATGAGAAAAGCTCATCATGAACTGAAGGTTTGTACATGGAAAGAATGAATGGGAAAGGGGAAGGAAGAAGACCTGAATGCTTTTGCCAACATGAAGAGGGGTGGCTTCGGCGTGGACCAAGTCGCCGAGCTCGGCGCGTCTGAGATGGTTGATGCTTAGCTGAACTCCGGCGACTCTCTTGAAACCAGAAGCCATGTGAGCTCCCATGCTTGCGAGGCCCTCCGCGATCATGGCGGACACACCTCCATGTAACACCTTGAACGGCTGAAATCGGCAGCCACAAACAATGAGAATTTCAGAAGAAACAAGGGGAAGTCAGGAATGAAGAAAGGGGTTGACCTGGCAGCACTTGAGGGTGACAGGTAGACGGCCGGCCACCCTGTGGGGGGAGACGACTTCAATCTCGAAGCCAATTGCGTGGAGGGGAGCATCCAAATCCGCGGTCTTCGAAGATGAGGCTTCCATTGAATGGACTATCGGAAGATGGCAAGATGGGGTGGAGCTGGAGTGGGTTGAAGCTTTATAACGGAGAGGGTATTTTGGACCTTTCCGGTAAAGGAATGGTTGGTGGGTGAGTGGTTAGGTGGAAGAGCAAGATGGGGTTATTGCCAATTAATCTCTCCTCAATTATCACTTCCACTAAACTTAAATCGATTAAGAAGATGACGCGTGCCTCACGTTCGTCTTGTTCATTCCGCATTTTTTTAATGGAACAGATAAACCCCAACCGCATCATGTCTTGTTAATTTCAACTGGTACCAATAATTGTTAATTAAATCACTGAATGTGTCATAAAGTTTTCACGTTTTACTTTTTTTTTTTAATTTTCTTCCTCTCTCCATTTATAAACATATTATTTATGATTTTAAATCACGTTAATCATACCTTAAATTTTAACATATTTTTAATTTTATTGTTATTTAATATTCATTATAGAACATAGGAGTAAAGTCAATATATAATAGATGAAAGGTAAAATTATATATTCAAATAAAAATTTAATAAGACGTGTTATAAAAAAATTGAAATAAAATATTCTTTTTCTACCATTGTACATTTTAATATATTAATACATTCTCTTTCACTACAAAAAATTGCTCTGTAATTAGGAGAGAGGTGCAAAGTTATAATCACAGTTTTAATGTTTTATATTTGACGAGCCCACTTCCTCTTTTTTCTAATTCTATGGGTACCTTTTTATTAGAAGTAATATTGTTTAAAACACTATATATGCTAAGGGCTTGTTTGGAAGCCTTTTTTAAAAATAGCTTTTACGGATTTCCAAGTAAAACTTAGGTTTTGAAGAATAGCTTTTACGAATTTCGAGGTAAACCCTAGGTTTTAAAAGGTGGTTGTGTTTGGAAAGTTTTAGCTTTTAGGAATTCCAAGGCAAAACGCAGGTAGGAAAGACAAAAGAAAAATAATGAATGAGAAAATTTATTAAAAGAGATTGTGTAATTTGACAAGAAAATAACTTTTTAAAACCTAAATTTTGTATCTAAAATAACTTTTTCTGAAAAATGTGAGTACTTAGACAAATCTAGATTTTAGATAAAATTTAAATTTTGAAACCAAACCTAGATTTTAGGAAATGAAATAAAACAAGCTCTAAATGCGGGTAATATTGTGAGTGCCAAAAAAAGAAAACAAAAAAATAAATGGGTTTAACATTGGGCCATCAGCAATGCTGTGAGCGTGCCGAAATTTAATCCCCAAACTGACCCCTGATCTGGCCCATTACAGACTGAATAGGCTTGCTGGATCTTGGCCCAAGATGATGAGTTCAAGATCAAACAATTGTTCACTGGTTTGCGCTTAGCCTTGTTAAATTTACATGTCTGTCCAAACTACGTGATTCATAACCATGGCCATTTGGTAGAGTTGGCAAGGCCTACTACCAACATTCTTTAGGGTGAGGGTTCGAACCGTGGGGAGTGATAGCCACGATAATTAACGCAACCTCAAAGAGGTTGTCCCATCGGTACCTCGCTACCACCGTAAGGTCTCCTCACGGGGGGTCCGGATTAGTCTAGGGCGGGCAATGAACCCAGGATACCCCAGGATACTGGATGGTTTATACAAAAAAAATAATCATGGGCATTACCAGTTTCCTACGGAGAACTTTGCTCAGTCAGAAAAGTTAATTAGGTTGGGACGATTTAGATTTAGTTTGGGTAATTCAAATTTAATTTTTAAAGTCTATATTTTTTTAAAAAAATTAGTTCAGTGAATATATGATATAAAATAAAAACAATCTTTTAACTATTATTTTTTTTAAAAAATAATTTTTAACGCATGGAGTCATAATTTTAAAAAATAAATCTGGATGTCTAAATCTGATATGTTAGCTCTACTAACTAAGCATTGATGGGGATTATATAGGGTTAATGTTCAATTTTACTCTAGAGATTTTCACAAAAGTGCAGTGGGTGTTGGAAAGTTTTTTATGATCAATGTCGCCCTAAAAGTATTGAAAATGGAGCAATGTCGCCATTTTTTAACCCTTAGAAACGTTGACCACAGGCTAAGTTTAATAAATTTGACTGAATTTTGCATTGTTGGCAAGTGATTTGGTTTGGGGTGAAAAATTATTAGTCTGCGTGCCAATTAACCTTAGCTTATGGCCGCTAAGATGTCATGGTCGTAGACGATGGTAGGATTATGGCCCCTAAGATGTCATGGAGTCGGAAGTGGCACAGCTTTTCTATCTTGAGACTGAGGAGCTTCCAATCGATATGATGAAGAAATTTGTATTTAGTGGTAATGAAAATGAGAAGAGGGAAGGAGAGAAGTAAGAAGAAGAGGGATCAGGAAGCCATTATTGAAACCTGGATGGTGGAAGAGCTACCACGGAGGTTGAGTTGATTCTCTCCGTCAAACATCTTAGTGATTCTTCTTAGCCTTTTCCAACTTAGCTTGCCACATTTGCATAAATGGGTCAAAAAGGCAATATTTAACTATTAACTAACTCCAAGGTAACATTGATTCATTTTTAACATTTTCAGGACACTGTTTAACGTAAAAAAACTTCAAAAAACTATTAGTTGTTGCATGGAGGCGTTCCGCCATGATCACAGAGAGCCTCGCAAGCATGGGGCCTCGCATGGCTTCTAGTTTCGAGAGAGTCGCCGGTAGCTTCCTGATAACGAGCGATTACATACATATGATGGTCAATTTCTACAGCATAGATCAGTCACATGCTCCTCTTTTCCAAATTAAAAGTCATAAACAGATCCTGCTCATTGAATTTTACTATATATTCTGAAGCGGGTATATATGCATGGGAAGTGAGAATCTGGAAGACGAATCCTTCAAACTCTCAAAATCGATCCTTGGTATCATCGTCTAGGGCTAACCTTCTAAGCAACATGCCAGTCCCAGATCATGCAAAAGATGCCGACAACAAAGCTCTCAAAGAAGTATGCAAAACTGTGACTATTATTCATATATGGTTTGATTCGTTTATTAGTACAGTCCTTCTGTAACCTGAATTAACTCCACTTTAAGTCAAACAAAACAAGGAATTCCTGAGGTGAACATGATGATCACATCTTGTTTCTTGAATTTATTATATATATATATCATATGGATGATGAAACATGTTGCAACTAAAGGTTCAACTGCAGCGTCACAGAAACTAATCCAACTACGACAAGTAACACTTCGCACCATCAGCTTTTCTCGGCATTTTGCAGTTGCAGCATCAAACTCAAAAGCACCAGTAGTTGCCTTTGATTTTAGTTCACTAGTTGCTTCATGAAGCACACCTCCCTTAACTTTTTGAAGATTAAATAACTTTAACAAACTATTTTAAATTATATATATTTGCAATACTTCATGAAGGATACCTCCCTTGACCTTTTTTGAAGATTAATGAAGTATACATCAATTTATAAGTCAGACATGTTAATTTAAAAAAATGAAAAACATATGAATTTATTTAGCTTCATTCATCTCAAAAAAAGTTAATTGTAATTTATATTAAAGATTGAAGATAATATATTATATCCTATTAGCGAAAGATTAATTATTTTTCAGATATATATTGAACAGAAGAATTGAATCTGACTCTCCACGGAGAAATAAAATACATATATCTGTTTTCATGGTAAAAAAAATCTGAATCTCCACGTGTAACATAAGTTGCATAGCATGATACAATTCGCCATAGATAGATTTTTTTATATTACATAATACATTAATAACTTAACCAATACTACGAGCTTACTCCTCCTTCTGTTACACAGTTAACTAATTTTTAATGAATTTTGGTTAATATTCTTAAATATTGAGAAAAATGTGTGACTTCCTAATTCTGCTCTTCACTTAAATGAATGATCAGAAAAAAAAAATTGTTTATGAAATTAAAATTGTATTGGGGGAAGCTCATCTACCTCGTATGCACCCTATATTTAGAATCAAATGGGCCTTTAAAGTTTTGTCCAATATTTTTTTTTAACCATATATATAATTATAATAAATGCAATCTTATTGGAGTCGCTGTTGGGTACTCCCCATAACGAGGACTTGAATATTGCTTTGCTGCTTTGTGAAAGATTGACCACATTAGCAATAATTTTGTTACAATTTTTTGTTATGCACATGTATCCCTATTAGTAGTAATCATATTCAAGATACTATTAGACACTAAAATGAGTAAAGATTATAATATTGATTTCCCATGTTACAAGGGGTTATCTCCTTCTATTAGATGGAATTAATTGCCCTATAATTACTAGAGATACTTATGTTTGAAGTACCGTTAAATGTTAAATATGAACACTTTGATAATTTAAATATTGGTTCTCCACAGCACCAACCCCTTCCACCACATCAACTATCACTGTGTTGGGCCTCGAGCCATGCTACGTAGAAAATTTTCAATCAAAACAGCAGACCCCTAACCTGACATTCCAGACTGGGATCTTAGCCCAAGTTAGTCCAGGCCAGCCAGACAGACGATGAGCTCAAGACTGAAGCACTAGACCTCAGGTTGACATCGATACGCCAGTGTGAGCTTGTATTAAGGTTGAAAATAGCTTTTACAAATTTTGAGGTAAAATCTAGGTTTTGGATAATATATTTTGAAAAATAGATTTTACAGATTCCGAGGCAAAATCTAGGTTTTGAAAAGTGATTTATATTTGGGAAGTTATTAGCTTTTACGGATTCCGAAGCAAAAAAGTGGGTAGAAAAGAGGAAAGTAAGAAAGAGAAAGAGAGAAAAAGTAGGAAAGAGAACAGATGAAAAAGTAGGAAAGAGAAAACATAGGTTTCAAACTGAAGTTTTGTAACCAAAATAGCTTTTGAGGAAAAAAAATTTGCTTGGACAAAACCTCGGTTTTGAGGTAAAACCTAGGTTTTAAAACCAAAACTAGGTTTCAAAAATGGTTGCCAAACCCGCCCTCAGTCCAAAACTCAGTTTATGTGCTCTGCATTTCAAGGATGGAATTGATATTTTAAAAAGTAGGTGACAAAAAAAGTATTTAGGATTATACGTGTATCTTTAAAAATTTCAATGCAATAAATAATAAATACCATAAAATTTTCTGGAGATGATTGCAAAGTTAATTTTGAATGAACAAAACCATAAGTACTCTCTTTCAAGTCATAGAATTTTGGCATCATGTTAAGTACTCTCTTTCTTGCCTTCGAAACCATTTGTTCACCGGTTTCTTCCCGTGAGCCTTGTTCAAGCATGCCTGTCCAAATCATAGAGGAAAAAAATGCTTCAAGTAAAATATTGCAAGTAAAATTTACTTCCCTACCTATAAAAGGATGCAGGTTTCATTTCACTTACCGCTCTGGTTTATACTAGGATCAGATCTAAATATAAATTGATTTAGATGTCCGTCGTATTCGTAGCAGGGGGGATTGGTGGCAGCAATTTGAGAGTTTATCGCGTCTGGGAGCAAATGCGAAACTCCGACCATTCCCAGCGACCTGCTTCATCCACATACCAACAAAGTGGCTTGTTAAGATCATTGTCAGAGACATCAGAAAATGTGAGGTGCTTAAGAGGTCCCATGTCTCCTACCCAGCTGTCACTCCAGAATCCGATACGGTGTTACCATCTCCAACCTCCCATGCAAAATTCAAGCTTGCTTGGGGCCAGACATTAGCTATACTTCGCCAAGTGTGAGAGGCGACCCTGGTATTGAATTCATAGTTACTGTCCGGCCCCCAGCTGTATTTGGCCTTCAAGATTTGTACCCAGATATAATCCACTCGTTTGACAAAACGGTGGAGAAGGTCGCTGGGAATGGTCAGAGATTCATTGTATGTGAACGATGTTAGCAATTTGAGAGTTTATCTCGTCTGGGAGCAATGGAACGCCACAACTAATTCATAAGAAAATAGAAGGACATGTATTAACAGTCGGACATTATAAATGAATTAGAACACAACCTCTTGTCAATTATACATACCAGCGGAGTATAAAGCCATTGTCAATTATACAAGGCAAGATTACCAGTTGGTCTTAAATATAGGATTAAGGCAGTTATACTATATTTTTTTTCAATATTTTCGCCCCTAAGTTGCACTAAGTTTTTAGCATGCTTGTAATTCTAATACACATTTCATTGTGGTAAGCAATTTTAGTGAAGATAAAAAATAACATACTTTTCTCTAAGATTAAGAATATTAACACCATTCCTTAATACTTATGAAATTAGTTAAAGTTGGTCCTTATTACATATAAGATACAATGCGTAGTACGACTGATAATTCATAAAGTCGTAGTACAAAAGTACTTGTCAGCAAACCAATCAATAATACTTTAAGTATTTTAATTTAAACTGGCTTTAAAATTACGAGAGAAGCGCATAACAACAGATGAGGAAATCTGTTTATGGACACATGAAAGGCCATGTACAGTTAGCTTATATGAACATGGAATTTTTGTGCGCTAAAAGTGTGTTTACAACCATGCATGTATGGAAGATTACGAAAACCCAAGTTGGCTTTAATTTAGATATATAGTTATATAGTGGCAAAGAAAAGGAAGATCGATCGTATCAGCACCACCACCTTTTTAAATTATGATCGAAACTTACAAATACAAATACATGTATATTTATGAACCTAGCTTATATACGCACACACGCCTAACAGTATCTTGACTTTATCTTGTTTTTTGCCCAAATTATAAGATGGTCCCTAAATAAAGGGCGTATAAAGAACAGCAACACGATTCCCCAATCTCACAACCAATGTTTAGGGCAGTATTATAATTGATATATAAAAGAAAAAAGAGGAAAAGAAAGTATTTATATATATATATATATATAAATACATACACACAATATATAATGTAATGAGAATATGAGATGAGATGTACTTGATGTACGCACACAACATATATGTATATGCGCACATAGAAGTGTGTCCTGGCTGATAAAGGATGACAGCTTGAGGGCACTGTGTGGTTGGAATAGGAATTTCTGGGAACATCACAAACCACTTTCAGTCTTAGCTTTCTTTCACCTTCACCACAAACTGACACTATCTAGAAACCTAGCTTCCTTCATCACAAAAATCTCACCTTAGATATATATATAATTCATTTACTAATAACCATGTAAAGCTACAAAAGTGGCACTAAAAGCTTTGCTTTTTTGCATTTTTATTCTTGTTATCATTGTTTTCCTGTTTGGAGATAAAGATGGAACAGGGCGTGGTATTATTATAAGTTTATGTATATATAGTGTGTGTGGGTGGTTCTTAGGCATAGTTGTTGCATTCGTAGCTAAGGATATATGAAGACAGCTTAGAGATTTTATTTTGCTCTTTTTATAGAGTACTTGTTCTTCTTGCTGCTTTCTGCTGTACTTGCTTCTTTTCTGCATTATTATATATACATATATATATATATATAAGATCACTGTGTGAAATGTGAACACAACAATGTAATCGTATTTCTCATTGGTGGTGCATGCATGGAGGCTTCTGCCTTTTAAGACCAGTTGCTTTATGATGTATGCTTACCTATTCAGTAATTTTTTATTATAGGATCTGTATAATCTAACTGAATTAAATATCATTTTTTTCCAAGGGAGAACTATATAGTAAGTTCTTTCTTGGAAGTTTCTGTGCATGTGCTAAATACCTAGCAGGTCAGTGTACTTTGGATCTTATAATTAATCTCAGTGACTTCTAAAATTTTGATGAGTAAGGCTTTAATTTTTATATTTGTATATATATGTTCTATAGGTTGGTCTCTATAATTTTACAAACAATAAATATTTTTAAAGGCATGATAATTATGATTAAATATATATTTACCGACAATAGACATTAATCTCTTTCAAAATATAGAGGGTAGATATGTCAATCTCTTCCAACTAGATTTACTTTATATGTACATAAGTTTTACACCTACATAAGTTGTTTATTGAGTAAATTTTGAAAATTAAACAAATTTCTGTGAGAAGAATTTTTTCCCTCCACAAAATGAAGATGGTTGTTTCCCACTCACATTCTCATGCATCAAGACACTTGTACAGGGGTTTATGTAGTAAATTATAATACCCAGAAGTATTTTTGAAAGACTATGAAACTAAAATGTGAGCTAAATCCATGAAGCTTGATCGAGGTTATTGGTGGGATCACTCCGAGAACATCTCACTCATAAAAAAAATTTCCTATGTCATTAGATTACAAGGTTCTGTGCATTCATAAAAGACTTTATATGCAGCATTATGTCAATCTTGCCTCCTCTTTTCTTCGTCGTCGTCTTCTTTTTATTTCTGTTATTTTAACCCTTTCATCCCCAAAGTTTCTTCCAGATGTCTAATGAATCAACCTTTATACCAAAGACTTGAACTTTCCAGTCCAAGTAGTAGTTATTCCCGCCATCTGGATTCCAAGAAACAGTTTAAAAGTAAACAAAAACAGAAAGAAAGAAAGAAAGAAAGAAAGAAAGAAAGAAAGAAAGAAAAACCGGGTGAAATCCCGCCGGGGAAGGGGAGTACGTATAGAGAGATGACATAGTTAAATACGCGTATATATATAGATTCAACAAAGCCATCAACCAAGCTACCTAATTCTGCAGGCATTATTTAAAAACAACAAATAATAATAAAAAACAAGAAAGAAAGCATCTCCCTTTTCTTCACACTGACCCTACCTAAACAGCTAAACTATATACAATTTTCTACCATTCAGCTATTCAAAACCATATGTTTGCTATATAGCTTCATCACTTTATCAAGTTTTTTTGTCAGATAAGAATGCATTTTTTTTACTGCGAGAGATATGACTGGATTTAATTATTACTAGTATTATGACTGAATAAAGTAACTGTTTTGTTTAATGAGTTTCCTTGTGAGGCAGTTTGAACGAACATTATTACTTATTAGAGTCTACCGAGTTGTAATCCTCGAACATGAAATATAAAACTGTTACTGTTGAACATGTAAAGCAAAGTTGGGTATTTTATCACCAAATCACCTGGGAAATTCAAAAGCAGAGGACAGGAGTGGTTCTGCTTTTCTTTTCTTCCTCACAAAGGAGGGATTTTTACATCCATGTTAACCTCTCTTATTAGTCATATCAGGGAATCCTCACCGTCCGTTTCCTTCCTCTTTAAAAGAAAAGAAAAAGAGAAAAATAGGCCCCTCACAAAGCTGGCTCTATAAATACAGTCGTTTCATCCCCATGCTACTTCACACTACAAGTTTCTTAGTGCTCAAGAAGCCCTTTGAGACAATATCAAACAGAGTCTTGTGTTTGTGAGTGATCATAATATAACGAGTCTCACAGAACCATCAGAAGAAGAAGAAGAATAAGGAGAAGAAGGGGATCAAATATCCTCAAGCAGTATCCGGAAAGGTGAGAATGGGAGCGAGGAAGTCATCTTTCTCATCACTCTGTGGCATATTCAAGTCTTGCTTTTCAAGTGGAAGCAGAGATGATTACTACTGGGAAGATGGTTCCAATGGAGGAAGGATATTTGCAAGTGATGAAGACAGAGGCCGTTGGGTTGCAGAGCCTGGTATTGACAGAAAAGCTTCTGCTTTTATTGCTCGTTTCTATGCCTCTCGTGTCTCTGACTCTGAGCACCAGTTCGCTTCTTAAGCCCCCACAAAACAAAAAGACCAGAACAAGAGACTTCCTTCTCTTCTTTGCTTTTCCATTCTTGCAGACTAGTATTAGCTTTCTTCTCAAAACTCTGACCAATCTTGTTAGCCGCAATAATGTGGTCCTCAATAATGTAAAACCAATTTATTCATTTATGTTATTACAAGTGTGATCCCATTTACATCTATTCTTGCTATTATTATTCTTCGTCTTCCCCCTCTATCTTCTTTTACTTTACTGCTGATTATAGTTCATGGGGGTCTCACTCAAGCATTCTGTTCATGTTTAACTGGCATAAGAATTTTACAGAAGGATTGGTTAATGAACAGTCAAGTTTTAAAAAAAAAATTTGGATAATGAATAGTCAAGCTGATGGTGTTTAAGTTTTTTTTTCCAAGTGATTGCTGAATAATAATACTGTATCAAAGTAACCCAAGTATTTATTCTACTATTTTGATGAGAACTTGCAGTAACTGTTTTTATTGCTTCTTCAAGTAACCAAATGACACATGACAGGAGGCCTTAATTTGATTGTAATAATAACAATAATAATTCCCTTATTGTCCCTGCGAATCTTCTACTTTATAAAACCATGTTGAAAGGAAGCATTTTGTTGTAAAGAAAAGAAATCGTGCGAGTACAAGATGTACAATATGTATCGATCGGTTGATTTGATAGCAGCTCTTGTCTATATTTCTTTTTGCCTATATATGTTTTATCACTTTATATATTCGCTTGGTTCTTTTCTCCAGGCCAAACAAGAACACGATGAATTTTTTTTCCTTTTACAAAAAAAAAAGAAAGAAAGTTCTGACCAGGTGGGATTGAACAGGACTGGGTGAAAGAAAGAATCACATGCACAGAGAACATATTGGTTTCCCGATTTTGTCAAAAGATGCACTGTCATTGAAAAAAACATAATTCAACTATGTCCGCTGCATAACTATGGAAGTACAATAATTCATACCAAACTTCTCTTTCAACCAAGGAATTAGTGGCATGAAAAAAAAGAAGATGAAGAACCATTCATGTGAAATTTATCATATACCGGAGTGTCATGTTTAGAAAGTTTCCAGTGTCTATGCATTATAGAAGCTTCTAAACAGTAGTATATCAACTTGATAAGAACATATGCTGAGTTATCTCCAAGTATTTTTGTCTTGGTCTCTTGGAATAAACATAAGGTTTTTTTACCAACCTTCAGTTCATTCAGAGTTTGCTAAGAAAGGGGGGTTAATATCATGTTAGTTCTTCCACTTCTGTAAAGTTTTGGTTTTCGTCCATATAATTTCAATTCGTTGATTTTGATCTTTATAGTTTCATTACTATAAAAATTTGGTATGAGTCTGGGATCAAAACTCATTAAAATACGTGGACCATTATTTTCAGGCTAAATCCTTAATTTCTTCTGTAGGATCGGGAATTTTCCATGCCCTATCTATCAGGTCCGATAACAGGGGGTCATCCTCACCAGCCGAGTTCCCATAGGCTGCTCCATTGAACCCTATCACTTTGAAACCCAGTAAGGAATCTTTGTAGGATGGAAGCTGACCATGGTCCTTAGCTTGAGCGTTGATTTCTTCCCTAGGCGAGCCATGATCAAAACACCCTTCCGCATCATTCATTCATTTTATCTGACATCAGACTATCTGAGAGGCATACAAACCTTTGGAGAGCCTTCCCCCAAAAGTTAGCTGTTGAGGTAGGAGAGCCAAGAGCTTATATACCCCATCAAGCAACCCATACTACTCGATGTGGGACTTTGCCCATACAAAGTCCCTATCAATGCACCCTCCCCGGAGAGCCGACGTCTCGTCGGCTGCACTCCACGGCACTTCACTCGACCTCCTGCCGGTCAGAACCCTCCGTGGGTAACCCTCTCACCAACGTCGACAACCGGCTCTGATACCAATGATAGGCACACAAACCCTTGGAGAGCCTTCCCCCAAAAGCTAGCTGTTGAGGTAGGAGAGCCAAGAGCTTATATACCCCATCAAGCAGCCCATACT
>JANTPZ010027040.1:0-12386 GCA_025593235.1 Vachellia pachyceras
AATCTCGAAAATGTCATGCGAAAATTTCTGCAATCCTTGGAACTTTTTGAGGAAAATGAAAGGAAGAAGCTGGCAATATTCACAGCACTTGCATTCTCGCAGAAGCTATCTGGTCTTCCACCAGAAACTGTGTTCCAGCCACTTCTCAAAGATAATCTTGTGGCCAAAGGGTTAGTTCTGTCGTTTATAACTGACTTCTTTAAGGAGTATCTGGTTGACAACAGCCTTGATGATCTCATATCAATTCTGAAGCGGGGAAAAGTGGAGGACAATCTATTGGACTTCTTCCCCCCTGCAAAAAGATCTAATGATGCTTTCGCCGATCATTTCAAGTAAGGTTTACTTGTTAGTCATTCAGACATGCCATTATGGATAATATTAGGAAATGACAGGAACTCATCATGGCTGATTACTTGGTTTTACTTGAATATCATTTTTCACTTAAGATTTGTCTGTGTAAATTCGGGGCATGTAATTTTTGTAACATATCAATTGTGGGTTTGATCCTAAATTCTTTGTTTTTCTGTCTTAGACAGGTGTTATGCTAACATGCCTTAAGTAGTTGGATTAGCTCAGTGTCAGTTTATCTTTCACCATGGCTATTGACTCTTCAAACAAGTCTGGGCATTGTTTGCTTAAGAATGTTTTGAATATGGTCTTGTATC
The DNA here is from genome assembly GCA_025593235.1 of Vachellia pachyceras. Taxonomy (NCBI): domain Eukaryota; kingdom Viridiplantae; phylum Streptophyta; class Magnoliopsida; order Fabales; family Fabaceae; genus Vachellia; species Vachellia pachyceras. Next base: position 666 of record JANTPZ010027040.1, read on the forward strand.
TGAAAGGCGTAATTTAGTTCAAGTCTAAGATGTTTAGAAATTTACAAGCATGATTGTACTTCAAAACTCTAATTTATATACAGCAAGGATCAAGTTATATTTCTTCCCTGAAACAGATGGTATGGGGAATGCCCAGCTTAGGTAATCACAGAAAGATGGCGACCAATTTAGATGTTTTCAAGGCATTATTAAAGCTAGAAAACTAATAGCTATTTCTTTTTGATTACATTGGGTCCATCAGTGTGCAAGGATATATGGTGTTGTTATTACATGTGTTTAACGGAAAATGTGTTGATTAGAAATTTGAATAATAAGTTCAGGGAGAAGGAATGATGAAGGCTTATTTGGAAAATGAATCTTGGATTTAATTATTGAAGGGGTCTGTTATGTTGTTCAAGAAATCTGGAGTTTTTCTTTCTCTAACTTTTCTCTTAATCTTTTCTGGCCAACAAAGGGAAAAGAAAAAAGAAAATTTACTTAATCTTTGAAGTGTATAATAGAGAAAGAAAAACTAGCTGTCGTTGGGTTTTGTTAAACTTTTTGAGGCAACTAAATGGGCTGTCAGAATCAAAAGTTAGAATGGGAGTACCTATTTTTTATGGTTAAAGCATTTTCTTGTATCATTTCTCATTGTTGTTCAATTGCTTACCATTGAGCTAGCGGTTGTCAATTGATTACTCTCAGCTTCTTGTGACGTTTAAGGTTTTAACCCACAAATTAAGAAATGCAATTATTATGGAATGCCAATTTCTTTTAAATTATCAAACGTGCCCTTAATTTATTTTATGTATTCTGTCTATTATCTCTTTTGCTAATTAATTGGATTTGGTAAATACAAGGGTATAATTGGAAAAGTAGTCATTAATGTTGATGGATAAATAAAAGCAGAAATTTTCTTAAATAAGACAGTAAAAGGCTATGACGGAGTATCTAAATTTAGTTTTCCTTGTCTTTCTATTAACTGTGTTGGGAGGAGGTATTATTGACGTTAACCAGTCAGTTGCTTTTGAACTCACTGTACTGGGGCATGCAGTCAGTGTAGTCTTGTTTGGTGTGGCTTTGATTTTTTTTTTTCTGGCAATATTTCGTTTCACCAACCAAGTTGCAACCTATAAATGGCTATTCATTTTTTAACTTCTTAGCAAGGAAGGACTGGCCGCCTTGGTGGAGTATAATGAGAAGAAAATTTTTGAGGTGAAGCTTAAGGAGATGAAATCTGCTCTGACAACCCAGATAACAGAGGAAACTGATATATCTGAAGTTATTGAAACTGTGAAGCTACGGGTTAGAGATGCAAAGTTACCGGACACAGAGGTTGTGAGGGTTCTGTGGGATGTCTTAATGGATGCCGTCCAGTGGTCAGGGAAAAATCAGCAACAGAATGCAAATGCGGCCCTGCGTCAGGTGTGATGCATACATTCACTGTGCTTATTTGATGTTCTCTTAGAAACTTATTTTTCAGTTAAACAGATCTACTTTGCTTTCTTGTTGGGAACAAAAAAGCGTTAGGAAATGTGGTATGACCCAGAGGTGTAAAGACAGATTCACACAATTCATAATCAGAAGCTAAGACTTCATTACATTGGAAGATCACACTGGTACACTGACGGGGGGACAATTACAGATTCAAAATGTAATGGATAAAACCACAACACACACTACTCAACTCTCACAGTAAAACATAAACTCTAGCGCACACAAACAACTGCCACTCTTTCGAGAGGAATGGCACTCCACCCAAAGGGCCCTGTCTTAACTCTCAATTCTTCCTTACCCCTTGCTCAACTGAAAGGGAGATTTATATAACCCAAAAAGTAGCTCTCACAGTCTCCAACCTATAGCTAACCACAGCCATACTATGGTCACCCTATTTTATGTTTCTCTCTCCAAAATAATAAGTCAAAGTGCAGACCAGAAAAGTATGTTTTCCCTATGTTACCAAAAGTGGTCCTAACAAAATGTATCCCTCTTGTTCTATATTCCTAGTCCTCTTGTAGGTTCTGCTGTTCTGCGGTGACCAGATTCATTGGGCGAGCATTATCTGCTCTTGCCATTTTGGATGGTCCTTGATGCTTTGATGTGTGGTCCATTTCCAGCGTCTATTGTAGGACCTGAATCTATGATGTTTTTTGCAGACCTAGCTGAATACTGGGAAGAGAATGTGTAACTCACAAATATGTTTTATACTTTTTGGCGTAGAGACTTGCTGCTGTCATTTAGAGTTGTTTTAATGGGTGTGCAAAATGTGTATCAATGGATACTCAATGGACAAGTATGTTACATGCAAAATATTTCTGCTTTGAACTTATTGATGACTGTGCCATGTTGATGATTAAGGTAAAAACTTGGGCGGAACTGTTGAATACCTTCTGCACCAGTGGGAAACTTGAGCTGGAACTGATGTACAAAGTACAGATGCAATGCTACGAGGATGCTAAACTGATGAAGCTCTTTCCTGAGATTATTAGGTCTCTTTATGAGCAAGATGTGTTGGCAGAAGATACCATTCTCCATTGGTTCCGGAAAGGAACGAACACCAAGGGAAGGTATGCAATTATTGTGGAGAGGCCTTTTGTTCTTTCTCTCTTTTTGATGCGTGTATTTATTTTATTTGCCAATTTTTCTTAAGTTGCTTATTGTGGAATCCTTATGCTGCAGGCAAACCTTCGTGAAGGCCCTGGAACCCTTTGTTAACTGGCTGGAGGAGGCGGAAGAGGAGGAATAGGTAGAGGCCCAGATATGTGGATCTGACTGCGGTCTTTTTGTCCTTATCCATCCAATTCCTGAGATATAGACTCGAATTGTCCAAACATTGCTTTCCCTTTAGCGTATCTCCATCCTGCTGCCTTTTCAATTCTGTTATGCTTTACAATTGTGTGTTAGTTTGGATGCTTGCACCAGTGATGTTTATTCTATGTTTCTTGATAATGCGCTATCTTGTTTCAAGTGTTGCGACATTTTCCTGTTTAAAGAATTGATTCTGCAATGCAACAGCTTTGAGCAAAATATTAGAATTTCCCCCCTAAAATATGAACCGATGCCGCTTTTAGTGGCTTAATGTGGGTCTATCTCTAGGCTGCTAGAAAGCATATCCTGGGCAAAACAAAATATAGAAAGCTATCCAAGATGGGCCCAAGATAAAAAAAAAAAACCCCAGTACGGCCATAATGATTTTAAAGAATAAAGTCCAAAGCCATTAAAATTTTTCAGCGTTGGTTCTTCTGGCAGCTTCACTCTACTCTCTCTCCTGCAGGAATCCTTGCTCAGACAAAAAAAAATTGTGGCCTACACGATGGGCTATTATGGCCTTCTACACTCCACGGGTTTTATTTTTTGTCGGGGGATTGGGCAAGAATCACTGTAACCGAAACATGCTTAGATCCATTACAGCAAACGATCCATCTTTAAATACTTTTTTTATTTTGGAAGGAAAAGGCAATAGTTTTCCGTCCATTATCCAGCTCGATTAAAGCTCAACATTACAACAAAGAGGTTCGGTGGGAAAGGAACATCAAGCCCATCTTGGACAAAGCCAATTGACACACCCATATAGATTACTAATCCTGATATTCCAATCCAAATGAAGGAATTCTTCGATATCTTCAACCAAGTCATGTATCAACGCCAGGCTCGAGTATTTGCTTTGAAGTTCCTCCATTAGATTGCGTAAAATTAAAAAAAAACATTCAGTATCAATTTAAAAAACACTTCTTGGTAAATAGATTTAAGCCCCTAATGGGTAAACTAGTTTCAACATACCAAACTAGCTTTGTCCCAAAAAGAAGTATTCAAGAAAACATAGTTATTGCAAAAGAAATGGCCCACACAATGAGCAGAATGCAAGGGAAAAGAGGGTTTATGGCAATTAAAATAGACCGAGAAAAGGCATATGACATAATGTCTTAGGGTTTCCTATAAAATGTTATGTATGAAATTGGTCTGGATGAGCATGTGATTAAAGTGGTGATGATTTGTGTAAGTACCACTAAAATGTCTATAATGTGGGAAAGAGAGAAAAGGGAGGAATTTATGCCTTCCAGAGGTTTGAGGCAGGGAGACCCCCTCTCTCCCTACTTATTTGTTTTAGGTATGTAAAAATTATCACATTTGATTGCAGATGAAGCTAGTAGAGGGGAATGGAAACTCTTTAAAAATGGGAAGAAGGGGGATTGATGTATCACATTTACTATTTGCTAATGATTTGCTACTATTTTGTGAAGCAAATATGGATCAATTGTGTAATGTGCTAGATATGGTGGAGAATTTTGGGAATATTTCAGGCCAAAAAATAAATGCTCAGAAAACAAGCGTATACTTTTCAAAGAACACAAGCAGAAAAGTGCAAGATGAAATCTGTAATTTGTCCAAATTTAAGAAAATGAACGAATTGGGGAGATACTTAGGTGCTTATATCACAAAGGGACGAAGCTCAAGAGGAAAGTTCCAATACTTGATTAACAAAATGCAAAACAAGCTCAGTGGGTAGAAAAGGCAGACACTTTCCTTGGCTGGTAGATTGATGCTTATGAGCTCAGTAACTAATCAAATGTCTATATACCACATGCAACACTCACACATCCCTATAGGTGTAAGGCAACAAATGGAACGAATTCAGAGGGATTTCATATGGAATAATCAGGATGGTAGGAGAAAAGTGCATGCTATTGGGTGGGAGAAGTTATGCACTTCAAGAGAAAGAGGTAGGTATGGGTTGAAAGATATTGGTATTATAAATGATGCTTTGTTAGGGAAGATTGGCTGGAATATAATCACAAAATCGAGTAGTTTATGCTCCCAGGTGTTAAGAGAAAAATATGAGAGAGAGATGCATATTTGAAGGAATGATGTATAATGAAGAACTTTAATTCAGAAGTATGGAGGAATTTGACAATAATATGGCCTCAACTGGTAAGTAATATCAATTGGGAGGTGGGTAATGGTGAAAAGGTACAATTCTGGAAAGACGGGTGGCTGGAGGATGGGAGAAGACTAATTGAAAAGAGTACCGAGGGATCATAGATGAAGAAAAAACTTGTGTAGTAAGGGATATGGTGAATTTGAATGGGGAATGTGATCTGCAGCGGCTGAGTGGCTTGATCCCTAATGAAGCCAAGAACCTCATTCTAGCTGTCCCACCACCAAAGGAGGAGTATGAAGAAGATGAAATTAAGTGGGGAGCTTCCTTAAAGAACCAGTATGTAGTGGCTAATATGTACAAATTGACAAAAAATGAACAAGAACCAGTTGAGTCATTTTGGAAAAAGCTGTGGGACTGGAAAGGACTTAGAAGAATACAAGTATTCATATGGCTTGCTACTCAGAACCGACTATTGACAACAAAAAGAAGGAGTAAAATCATAGGTGGAAGTGCAAACTGTTATAGATGCAATGGAGTAGTTGAAGACTTAATGCACGTGCTGAGGGACTGCTCGATAGCAAAAGGAGTGTGTGAGCAATTGGCAGGACCTACTTCTGAAGCTGACTTTTACCAACTTAGAGATATTGAATGGTTCAAACTGAACCTTTCCAGCAGAGATAACGGATGGGCCATTCTTTTTGGAATAGCTTGTTGGCATATCTGGACTTAGAGAAATAAAAGTATATTTGAAGCTGATTTTATTCTACTGGGGGACGGTTATAGTCAAGTATGCTAGTGAAGTGATAGAGGTTATGGCGAAATATAACGAAAAGGGAATGAGAAAGCAAGTTCTGTTCTGCACATCAGCTGGAAGGCACCGAAGGAAGGATGGGCAAAATTAAATGTTGATGGAGCATTGAGAGGAAATGAAGGTCTATCAAGTTGTAGGGGGCTGTTGCGTGGTTGCGATGGGAGATGGATCAAGGGATTTACAAGGAGACTGGGAAACTGCTCAGCCTTAAAAGCTGAATTATGGGGAATTATAACTGGTTTACAACTAGTTAGGATGCTGAACATAGGTAAGATAATTGTTGAAAGTAACTCCAGCACAGTTGTTCAACTCCTGGAAGCCACTATGAAAGGTGAGAAACTGTACTCAAGTTTATTGAAAATTGTAAAGAAAGAATTAGATAGTTTTCATAGAGTTGAGATAAACCATATATATAGGGAAGAAAATAGGAGTGCAGATTTTTTAGCAAACCTTAGCTTTGTGAATACTGAGGAGGCTACTGTTTTTGATGCACCTCCTCATGGACTTTTGATTCATTTGTAGTTGGGACAGTATATCCAAGAGCAGTCATGAAATAATAAGAAGGGCTCTAGCCCCGTACTTCACCAAAAAAAAAAAAAAAACTTCTTACGTAGTATCCGACAACTTTAACATATGCGTAACATTTCTTAAAGCTAATAGATAGATATCCCATCTTAAGTATTCTTTGGGCAATTATTTCGTGATCTTGTATTTTCTTGAACGGGATGATGAAACCTGTATTTATTAGCATAGATGATAAATAGAAATTATTAAATAAAGATACAGGCCGCATCATTTGAAGAACCCTAAAAAATTAGAAACAAGAGAACCAAGCCACTCCTTAGGCTGGTAAGGCCCATTCGAAATATAAAAAAGATATTCACTTATTGAGTTTGGGCCTAATTTTGATTCCTTGAATGACCAGGCCGCTTTTCCAGGGACCCCCTTGACCTCACAGACAGCCATCTCCAGCTCCTTGTTGTCTATTCCTCCGTTGAAGAAGTTTCCCAATTCGATCTCGAGCCATCCGTTCGCTCTCTTCTTCGGATATTGTAGATTCAGGTTCTATGTAGGAATGGGTGAGCGTGCCTCAAATTCCAGGATACGCGTACGATTGAAGAGACGGGCACTCCTGGGAACAATTTGTTGTTGGCGCCTCCGCGCTCGTTGGGGATATAAGCAGATTAATCGCTTGTCACCATCGCTATTATCGTCGGCAATCCCAACGGAGACATCCACCGGTTGGTATTCGAACCCATAGGTGCTGGCAGTTAAGTTATACATGAGGTAAATTGAATACAGAGTTGAAGGAGACAGAAAGCGTGTGTTGATCTGCCCTCGCATTTCCAGCCAGCACACACAAAAAAGTTCGGCAACCTACTCAAACCTGCAAAGCACAAATCGGGTCACACTACAACAAACAAACAGAATACAAAATCGTCAAAGCATTTGACTGACTTACCTGGCCTCGGGTAACGAAGTCCACCCCCAATACCTCGGAGTGCATCCCCAAACAATAGAGAGGCTTCTAAGGGATAGCATGAAGCATTTCGTGCTGCATAATTTGTCCAGCCAAAAGCTCTGGATATGAACGAGAATAAATAGGCATGAGATCGAAACCCCTAAGCTAGGGAAAAAAAGGAACTACTAGGTGAAACTTAATTAGGAAATGAAATCGAGAGAGGAGGAAAAAGAAGGAAAAGTAATAGCTTGAGGCCGTCATCGATAAGGAGGGGTTAGTGTGTGAGAGAGAGAGATGCTGCTTGGAGGAGAAGGAGGGAGGAGGGGAAGAACGGGAGAGGAGGGAGAGGCAATCGGGGGGAGGAAGGAATCCCAGAGGGCGTCGGAGTCGGCGGCGGAGCGGAAGGAGGAAGAAACACAAGAGAGCCTGCAGCGTCGTGGGGGGAGGTGAAGGAAAGGACGTGGGCAATACAAGCTTCGGGTAAATCCATGAATCGGGTGTGGTTGTGCTTCGTAGTTGCTTACTGTTGGGGTAAGGAGGTGGGGGTTTACTTATAAGCATCATGCCACACGCCACGAAGATTAGCGCTTAAGTCTGGCCATTTGATGGCCTCATCGATCAAAGATCATGACTTTTATTTATTTATTTATTTATTCCCCGGCATTTATTTATTCACAATATATATTATTGATTAATCCTGTCTTCGTCAATTGTGACGTGTTGAGAGAGAGTGAAGCCCTTGAGTGACGCGTGTGTCAACTCCCCGGTGCCCATGTGTTGTTTTAGGATCCTTTCGTCACAGGAAAGCTGAGAAGGAAGGGCGTTGAAATCTACCCTTATTTCGCCCATTCCCCCTACGAGGCTTGTTCCCAATGTCAGCCATTACCTCTCCTTTTTTCTTTTCCCTCCTCAAACATGCAGCATGGCTTCCCCTTCTTTGCTTCATCCTCTTTCCCCATAGCTTCTACCCCGCATGGTCCTTCAATCTTTTTTGAGGGACCCTCTGCCCCTCCCCTTTCATTAACCCGACCCCTCACCCCTCTTCTTTTCTATATCTCTACTCGTTTCATGATTGGATTAATGCCACTATGAATTGTTTCTCGTGTTTCACCTCCCAGAAAAGTAAGAAAAATCTTGCCGTCGGAGACCCTAAATCTGCCCCACAAGATCATATTGCTACAAAATCGTCGGGTACATTCTTTTCTGCATCTCCAACCTTAATTCAGGATCAAATTATTTGAATCCAATTCAGTTGCTCTAATATTCCCAGCAAAGAACATGTTAGTTTTCTTGTTCTTAATAAATAATAATATAAATAAGGAAATAACATAAGAGTCTCACAATTATCATGATGCGGTTGTCGAGGAGGCAGATACCAGAAACCAAGGTCTGAGCCTAAAGATTCAAACACAAACATTCACCTTCCACGAGCTGGCAATCGCCACCAAGAATTTCAGGCAGGAATGCCTGCTAGGTGAAGGTGGATTTGGAAGAGTGTACAAAGGCACCATTCCAGCAACCGGCAAGGTCATCCCTTCCCTCATTAAGAATTAAGTAGGAGAAGAAACACAAATTCAACATTACTCACCTTTGGGTGCCACAGGTGGTAGCTGTGAAGGAATTGGACCGACATGGGATGAATGGTAGCAAGGATTTTTTGACAGAGGTTGCAGTTTTAAGTTGCTTGAATCATGAAAATCTGGTGGATCTAGTTCGTTACTGTGCCAATGGGGATCAACGTCTTCTGGTGTACGAATACATGTCGGGGCTCTGTATATGATCTTCTTTTTGGTACCCTCACCCTTCACCTGATATAACTAAATCAAATTAACATGACCATATTTTCATGCCATATAACAATATTGACAATGTGGCAGAGCCAAATGAAGGCAAGTCTACATTGGATCGGTTCAACATAATGAAAATAGCGTCGGGAGCAATGAGAGGACTAGAGTATTTGCAGGACAAGGCCAATCCACCAATTGTTTACAAGGACCTAAAATCCTCGAATATCTTGCTGGATGATAATCTTAATCCCAGACTATCTGATTTTGGGCTCAACAAGCTTTCCGGGGGAGACAAGTCAAATCTTATATCCCCTAGAGTTACAGGTACTTATGGCTACTCTGCTCCTGAATATACAAGGACTGGACACCTCATATTGAAATCAGACGTCTACGGTTTTGGTGTTGTGCCGTTGGAGCTCATTACCGGACGACGAGCCATCGATACCACCAAACCCAATGAGGAGCAAAATTTAGTTTCATGGGTATGTTATCATGCTACACCTGCTCCTCCGTTGAATTCCTGTGTTGTTGATTTAGCATTTGATGCAATGAATGAGCAGGCACAACCCTTACTTAAAAATCCAAAACAATTCCCAGAAATGGTGGATCCGCTGCTGAAGAAGCATTTCCTAGAAAAGGATCTAAATCAAGCGGTAGTAGTGGCGACCATGTGCCTCCAAGAGGAAGAAGGAGCGAGGCCTTTGATGAGTGACGTGGTAACTCCTCTAAGTTTTTTGTCCATGGTTCCACCAGAGGTAATCCCAGCAGCAGTATCGCCGGCCACCCGGTCACCACAGAATGATGGTTCAGAAGACGAGGAGGAGGATGATGAGACAGGAGGGAGATCAAGCCGCAAAAGCAACGTTAGTTGGGAAAAGGGGAGCGTGATGTTAAGCAAGAAATTGTGAAATTTAAGCAAGAAGAAAACCAGCTGCAGAGATTTAAAGAAGAAGAGCAGCAAGAAGGGTGGAGGAAAAGCGTGGAGCAGTAGTAAATCATGGAGAAGCAGAGAGATGAGCGCAGAATGGGAGGAAGGAGGAGAGGGAATGCATGAGAGAGGGATCAGTGGGATATCTCATACAGTCATATAGTTTGGGCTCAGCAGCAGTGACAGCGATAGCAGTGACGACTACGGCGATGACAGTGACATGGGCTCAACGGAAAGGGGCCACCATCAGTTGCAGCACGCACATACCGTCAAACAACCTCCTTCTCAAATTCCCCATAGGGCGCAGCTCGCCGCTCTTAGCGCCAAAGTATGATCGTTAGGCATATCTTCCTTTGCCTCCCAGTCCCATTCCAGAATAGCCATGTTCACTTGTCTCTTACACCGATACTCTCATCTAATATACTGTATATTCACTATACATATTAAAATAATACAGCACATTCAACAGTAATCTGGAGTATTGAAGGTGCTGGAAAAGTTCAGTTGTCGCTGATAAAGAAATTGCAGATGATGAATAGTTTACACTTGGTGAGTCATCTTGTCTCACATGACGAACTGCAGGGAGGACAGCTCGAAGGGGGTAGATTGCACCCCCTTACCCAGCATATATAGGTATAATTACATTTCATGAATAACTTTGAAGGTGGCTAGAGATAGGTTGGGTAAAATGTATAATATTGTGAAAACTGAAAAGTGACACACATGCTTACAGATATGCGCATGTGAGTGTCTACAGCCCCCTCAAACTTTACAATCATGAACTTCTGTACATGTAGATTGGGAGAGGATGCAACAGCATTCCCATCGGCAAAGTGAACTTATTTTTATTACAGCTTTTAATGTCATCATTCAATTAAATATGACAGCTCCGAAAACCACCTTTTTTTTTGGGCGTCTTGCATGGTTCGATGCATGACCTAGATGATGGAAACAAAATAAGGGTACATGCACGAAACCAATTAAATTGCCCATGATCACCTCGATGGATCCTGTCATAGAAAATATATACCAAATCTACAAGATGATGGCCGTTACTTCATATGCATACGTGTGAGGTGTTGCTAATGCTTTGCTTCAAGTAAATATCAAATTAGAGGATGTAGTCGGGTGTGCTCTGGTCCTGCTTTGCTTTCTGCAACTCATCCAAAACAAAAAATGACAGGTCATGAATACTGCAAGCAAGTCATATATATATAGAGTATGGAAGCGGACATATGAACAAGCAGGATTAGTCGAGTATACCAGTTGGGCAAGAGTGTTCTTATAGGCCTTGTCCAATTCCTCGAACACAACTTCAATGGTTGGGCGGCCTTTGCTTGACTTGGCAACACAAAGAACTGCAATATGTAAGATGGCCTCAAGGTCTGCCATGTTTACCTGTCCCTTCAGCCTTGAGTCCTCAAAATCTGATACTGGCCGTTTTCCCATGCTCACGTCTCTCGCCTTCAAAAGTTACAACTAATTTTACAAATACGTGTGCCAAGTCAACGCAATCCCTTCATTCGTTTCTCTATGCATGTGTATATGGGGATGCAAGAAATACATAAATAGCAGTACACACCTTCCTAGTGAGTTGATCTCTGGCATCAAGATCTAACTCTATCACCTTCTGACCCGATAGAACTTGCAATGCAACTATTCCAAAACTGTAGACGTCACTGGCACAGGTTAACTTGGCATTGCTCATGTACTCTGGATCCATATACCCTATGGTTCCTCTTACATCCGTAAACACTTTACTCTCCTCTATGCCCAGCATCTTTGCCAACCCAAAATCCGACAGTTTAGCTTGCAAACTCTCAGTCAACAGTATATTTGTGAGCTACAATTTCAAATCCATATGCTCATTAATTA
>JANTPZ010027042.1:0-16405 GCA_025593235.1 Vachellia pachyceras
CCCCCCCCCCCCCAAAACAAAAAAAAAAAACTAATCTTGCATCTGCCTGTATATTTTGATCTTTTTACTGCCCCAAATAAAATGGCTTTTGTCAAGATGTGTTGTCAAACAATACTCACTGATCCAGAATGCATTTTGAACTCTGAGATGCATTTTAGACAGCTAAAATGTGCTGTCAAATAGAGCCACACAACTCAACTCTATCTTCATATTTAGGAAGGGACAGGATGAACTTGAACATGCCTCATGGTATAAAATGACATTTTCAAACTATGACCCAACCATGGTTCTACTTGTTAACCAAGGTTTAAGGTTGCAAAACGCCAGACAAAACACAGGTGCCCCATTGGTTCAGATTTAGGGATCGTGTTTAATAATGGACAGTGGAGAATCCACAAACATTATCATAATTGGATTTGTGCGGTTAGAAGCATAATGGAGGCAAGTCGACTTTCCAAGTCAATATTTTTTAATATTTAGCTAAAGCACGTGTGAGTTTCTATTAAAGCAATCATATTTGATGCATTGTCAGACACTAATTGTAGATATTTCTTCCAACGTGGATTCAAATATTAGTTTGTTACGTTATGAGAAACTAGTTACTTATACTAAATTCAATCCCCGTTTGTATCTAGGCCAGTATTTAAATATTGTATTTGTGCACTGATTGATGACAAATATTATTCCCTTGGCTGTTTCCTTTACCCAATTATTCTAACTGGATTTTTTGGGGAGAGGTTCCTTGTATGGTTGATGAAGGGAGGGAAATGGAGCATATTTAAAGTTGACAAATAAACCTTTATCTCTTTGTTTAAAATTTTTTCATTCTTCTGTTAACAAAAAAAAAATCATTCTTCTTTTTATGATATTAATTTATATCTTAATTATTATTTCTTAATTTTTAATTTTTGAATCGAAATCTAACATTTATATATGACAAAGTAATTCTACACACACACACATTTTAAATGATGATTTTGTAAAATTAGAAAAGTGAATTGGAAGGGGAAAAAACAACACCCGCGTTATATGACAAGACCTCAATGCATTATTTTAAAACTAAAATATCGTACTGATCATATCATAATTTTTTGTAAAATACCAATAGTATCATATTTATAAACAAAAAATAAAAGTTATGAATTACCCATATTTAATAATAAGCATATAGATAAAACTATCATATTTAACTCAATATTTTTTTAAGGAAATCAATAAGCTTCTAAGTCTACATAGAAATTAACAAAAAAAAAAGAAGTTGAATTATTAAAATGATCTAAAAATAAAATATCTTTTTTTTCTTACATTTGCCCATCTAAAGGTATGAATTCACTTGCCAAAAAAAGTTATGAATTAAAAAAAAAACAGTTCTTTGGAATTTGTAAATAAGGGTGATTTTTTAAAGGAAAAGAAAAACAACTTAATGCTCAGTTGATATGCAAAATGATTAATGTGTATATGGGATTACCAGTTTGTTCCGGGACATGGCTTATATATACACCCTTCCAATTCTCACGGTAACATAAAGTTAACTAACTTTGCAGTTGGTAAGTAAGATGTGCTAATGAGAGAGAACAAACATTAATATAAAATTAAAAAACAATGTTGTGAACAAAAATAACATTAAAACCACTTTTGGAAATCATTTAAATTTTATAACATATTTAAATTTAATTTTTTTGGTATTTTTATTGATAGGTATGACTCAATGATTTGATAGCCCTCGACAGGACTTCAGTCTTATTTGGACCGTAGAAGAAACCAGAGTCCGCTTTTGGGTTGGGATCCTGAACCGCTTCCCAGTTACCATACGGCTAAATTTGGTAGGGTGAGAAATGAATGGGAAAAATTGTTAAAAACAAAGCTTAAAGAGATTAATGGAGGTTAATTGTTGTGTTCACTGTGTGTGGTTCGTCATTGCATCTTGCTCCAGCTCTTTTCACCCTTGTTAATTTGTTGTTTGGTGTGTTCTTAGTATGAGAGAAAATAGGATGATAAATGAGTTTTTCCACTGCTCAGATGAAAGAGAAAGAGTGGAAGGAATGAAAAATTGAAGAGAAAATGGGATTTAGGTCCCACCATATTTTATCTTCAACTTTTTTCTTCACAGAAAACTCTTTTTTCCTTATATACTTAATATTTTTTATTACTTTTTCATTTTAAGACATTAAGTTTAACTTCTAATATTTTTTAAAATTATGACTATGACTCTTTTATTCAAAAGATTTTTTTTCAAAAGAATAAGTTTTAAATTATATTTAATATCTAACTTATTTTTTAATTACTTATTAAAACCTTACAACCTTAAGAAATATGATATATTTTGAAATATAATTACATGAAAGCATATCTTTAATAAATAATTGAATTTTAAATTACTTAATAATATTAATGTAAGTATAATTTTTTCATGACATATTTTAAGATATTTTACTTCTTCAACTATGTATCCAAAGATTTTTATTTAAGAATATTTTAGTCATTTAACTATTTGTTCATTTTCTTTCCTTCTTGTTTATCTCATTCATTCAAGTAGGATGAGTGATAACGTTTTCTCTCATGTCAACTCTTCTTCCCATCTAAACGCACTCAATTGAAGAACGCAAAGTGAAGTACATGAATTAAATGGGTGGGAGTAGGGATGACGCATTTTGGTTTAACAATTCAAAATTTTAATAAATTATTATAATAAATAAGTTAATGGTATTGGTAAATATATGGGGAATAGGGATGGGGGGAACTAGGAGGAAAAATATTTGGGAGGAAAATCTTAAATATTTATTTTTGTAAAATAAAATGTTGCTTGTGTGTATTTAAAATTCATGTTTTGGGGTGTGTATATGTTTTGCATCAGTCTTAGTTTCGAACTATTAATATTAATGTAAACTTTAAGTATATATAATAATTTCATACTTGTTTTTAATATTCATATCATTATATATGTATATAATGTTCTTTTTTCATTTAATTATTATGTAATTATTATGCAACAGCTCAGCGCTTCATGGTCTTCAATTAATAATTGTTCGATGTTATTCATTTACCTTTTCTATTAATGTTCTAAACATGTTATTGGAACTAAAACTTCTTGAGAGAAATTTCAAGCTAAAAATGACACCGGATATAACCAATGTTATGATGAAGCTGGAAAATAAAGAAACAAACACAAAATCAAAGCCAAGACTGGTTGTTTGTTGAATTTTATAGAAACATGTCAAACTCCATCTCATTAATTAGCAAGGCAGTGACCTATAATTTGCTCTTCCAATCATGTCTTAAAGATGCAACTTCAGCAAAGGCAGTGATTTAAACAACTCCATAATGAACAATGATTCATTTTTTTTAGGAACATTTCTAATTCTTCATATCATCTGCTTGCTTTGGTGTCAATTGGAGACAAATACCCCATTCATTAAAGCAACATCTAATTCATAAATTATCACTGATAATGTAGAAAACAAAAGTGTTTCTTTTTCCCTCAGAGTGCAATACATATCTATAGTTATATTGTTGTTGGAGATGGTGCCTACATGTTTTGGGACAAATGGCTGAACTGACATCCAGCATTTGCGTGCTGCCTCAATACAGGCAAACATGGCTTGTCCTGGGACCACTGCATCCCACTGGAGGTGGTTTCCTTCAACAAGATCCTCAAGGATGAATCTCACTCAATTATTCCTTCAGTATGAATCTTATAGCTCCGACTAGTCGCCTAACAAAGTTAAAAGAAACAAATCCTGCACAAAACCAGATCTCCCAGCTGCTTGTCTCATCCTTTTCTCCAGTTCTTCAGTACTCAAGGAGGGATCAAAACTGCAGGTTGTGACAGTGTGAATGCAGGAAAGAAACGATGGGCTAAGCATGGATACTATGGGCAAGAATAAAAGAAATTCTTGTGCACAATGTTAGTTACAAAAACTTGGCATCATTAGAGTGAGCCTGGATCTTCAACAATAGAACAAATCAATGATTTGGGAACATGATCCAATGGGCATGCACAAGGGTGAGTTTTGGTGACAAAAAGGTGAGTCTGGATAGCCTAAAATTAGTATTACTCCATTAGTAATTGGTCAAGAAAATCATCCTGATCAAAGAGGTATGCCATCTATTGCAAGGTGAACAGAAAGAGGGGATCACCGGCAACTAGGATGAAATCAAGGTCAATATAAATCTTCCTACCAGTCTCCCCATGACATTTTATATTCATAGATCATTTGATAGCTTAAAAAAATATGATGAAATCATGAAGGTGACGTGTCACGTCAGTCATTTTAACGCATTTAGTACACATTTGAAATTGTTAAGATTCAGGATAATAGTTAATTAAATACGGGAACTGATTGATACATTTTGATGAGATGGTTTGGTGATGACATATCCTAGCGACCAAACTCAAAAACGCCTCTTTTAATCAATCAAGCATGGAAAAAGAAACAAAAAATCCAAAAGGTACCTTGATTTCCAAATATGTGCGGGCGCGGTATTCTTTGCAGAAGAATCTTCAGCACTTGATAACCCAGATTTTGAAATCTCCTCCACTTCAGAGGCAGGGAAATTCAAAATAAGTGAGGACAGGAATGGATCAGTAGCTGCATTAGATACACTAGAACTTCTTGACCGGTGACCAGCATTACTGCCATCTAGAAGCACTTGTAGATGAGCATCATGCAGATCTCTCCCGAGACGCGACAACGCCTGACTGTTCGGGATAGCAACTTTTCTTAACCTACGTCTCCTTTGCATGTAATCCTAAGTCAAGGGGAACCAATAAACAACGTTGACCTTTGATTTGATAAACAACCCATCAGTGAGACAAGCATACAATTTCAGACCAAAATAATAAAAGTAAAAAAGGATATCTTAAACAATTGTTCATGCTGCAGAGTTATGTGACTTGGCATGTCTCGAGCAACTTTAACTGAGCATATAGGGCAAATCTGCAAGACAGAAATTAAAAATTAGACATTAGATGTTCATCGATCATCATGATCCTCTTCAAAACTTGAGCTGGTAAGACGCCAATCAAGTCTTGATAGCTAAAATGCTCCACTCATTATTAAATTGTTACTAACATATTTCACTTGCTTATACTACGATCAAGTAAGAATGCAGCAAGTGCCAAAAATGAGCTTTCCGTTGAATGAAGCATTAGAAGGTGGGAACCATAAATAAACACATCTCTTATTTGCGTGTTAGCTATAAAATCAAAAACGTTTAGAAGGTGGGAACCAAAAATGAACTTTCCGTTGAATTGAAATTTCTATAAAATCATTACAGATAAAGCATAATAGACCAATCATGTTGACAGGTTGGGTTATCTTCTCCATCCCATGTAAGCTTTCTATGAATGACAAAAGCGTTTCTGAACTACTGAGATCATCAGAAGGAAAACTTATAATGAAAAATAAAAATACTACAATATCCTTAGTTAAAGGTGTATGTACTTAGTGATTGCACACCACAAGGTTTCAGTAAGTTATGTATGCAGAGCATGAAAAGACTTGAAAAGAAAACGGATATTTATCATTTTTGCAAGCCAACAATAGCTGGGAAAAAGAAAACGGATATTTATCATTTTTGTAAGCCAACAATAGCTGGGGAGAAAGAAAACAGTTATTAAGTATAAAATCAGACCTTCTTTGGGTTTTCTTCACTGGATAGCTACATTAAAGATTTCAAGAGACAAACAACTCTCTATTCCTACTCTGACCCCTTTGTCCCCTCAAAAGATCCCATTTCTAGTAAATCTGTTAATTAAGTTTCTCACAAAAGTTGACTTCGTCCACTGCAGCAGCTAACAACTAAAGTAACCGATCTTGACTATGCCCTTTGCCTTTCTTCCCTTTGAAAAGTCCACCAACCCCCACCGCCCCCACCCCCAACCAAAAAAACGAATCTTGCATCTTCCTGGATATTTTGATCTTTTCACTGCCCCAAATAAAATAGCCTGAAGTTTTTATTTTGTTCAAAAATTGGATTTGGCCATAGTTTCAACATGGGATGACAATACAATTGACCCACAAAGGACCGCTACAGCGGTTCACTTTTAACGGCAAATAAACAGACGAATAACACAACAATATAGATCTGATAAAACCGTGTACCGTGACTCTTGTTTCGCATGAGTGCTCGTCTTCGAGATGCGAACAAAGAGAGGTGATGTCGAAGTCATCGTAACAATACGGGCATGAAAAATAGGGTCGGACCTCGTCATCCACATCGAAATCATCGATTACCAACCGATCTGAAAGCCCCAAAATACAAGAAATCAGATTTTTCAAAAGAGAGCAAAAAAAAAACGGCAGACCAGATCACGAATTGAAAAATCCATACGAACCCAAGTGCGAGTTCTGATTCTGATGCTGAATAGTGTAATGGCGTTTGGCGGCGGCGAGACGAGAAGTCCACAAGTCAGAATCCATGGAAGAATCGAGGGGATGAACTTTTATTATGTTTAAAAAAAACAGAAATAATCAGATTCAGTCAAGTCACCACCTCTGAGACAAATCCAACAATCACCCCCCACCCCCAAGAGAAAGAAACAGGAAATTCGGTCGAATTATTGGAGCTGATAACTCGGATACAGAAAAGTAGACTGTGTCAGGCGGCTTTGCGACCAATATTTTGAAGTAATTTCTCTGTGGAATTGACTCTTTCGGAGGATTTGGTTGCTTTGCGCTAAGCTTCAGAAATGGCGACCGAGACCTTTGGTAGAAGAAGTCGGAAATGGCTTGGGATTATAAACGAGACATCAGACAAGTGCACGCGTTTGGATTTGGACATGTACTGTTGTGTATTTTGGTAATAGGATTTTGCTGAAATTTTTGCCGCCATTGATTCCTTTTTGGGTCTCTTAAACTCGTCTTCGGTGCACAATATCCAAGTCAACCGATCAGGGGACTCAAATTAAATTTATTAAAAATATACTTTCTTTGTTTTTTTTTTGCCAGCTACAAATACACTGGTACGTTTTATATTTGACATCAAAATCAGTTGTTTTTTAAGAAAATTAAAAAGGTTAAATAATTTATTTAATTTAACTTATTATATATATTGTAAAATACTTATATATATTATTAGATTATATATCATTTTACAAGTTAAATAAATTAATTTAAGAAATAAAAAAATGATAAATATACAAGTAAATTAGTTTTTTAATCTCTAAAACATAGTTGGCTAGCTTTATATTAAAAACAAAAAATATTATTAGTACATTAACATTTCTAAAAAAAATATATGCATATTCATATACACGGTCACAATACAAAACAATTGGACTACTTGTGCGCTGTGCCTATGGATAGAAAGACTAACATTAATTGTAATTGATATATACTTTTTATCTTGTTTACATGTCGTCTCTAACATTTTTTTGTTATAAGCAGGAAAAACACTGTTAGATCATTAAACTATAGGTTAATTCATAAGTCAAATAAATTAA
Source organism: Vachellia pachyceras (assembly GCA_025593235.1). Classification (NCBI taxonomy): domain Eukaryota; kingdom Viridiplantae; phylum Streptophyta; class Magnoliopsida; order Fabales; family Fabaceae; genus Vachellia; species Vachellia pachyceras. The sequence goes on from JANTPZ010027042.1 coordinate 7,445, forward strand.
TTTAAATCAAAATAATAAACATATCAGTTAATTGATTTTCTTAATTTAAAAAATTAATTAACTCATTAAAAAACGGAGGTAGTATATCTCAAAGCCCATCCAAAAAAACACAATACAAGTCAGTGTCATTCGAACTTAACAGTATAAAATCCCTCTAACAAATAAAAGACTACGGGTTTGATCTCATTATCATGCTATTAGCGATTAAACTTCTTATAGTTGGATAATTGGAAAGTGCTCTGCATCTTTTACAGTGCAAGGGAAGCTAATTTCCAGCTCCGTTTGTACCAGACAGTATTGTTCCTGGTTGGTACTCTACCAAATCTGGAATGGTGAACCCCAAGACTTTGGTTTCTAGTCTTCCCATTCCACAATGTGGTTCCTTCTTTGTTTGGTTAATTATGGTTGGGAATCATGGTTGGTATGTGTTATCCATAGTGATGATTGTCTGGTGGGTGTTTTCTTTTTTGGTGTGTGTGTGCATATATATGGGGCTCAACTTTACATTGTATCCTTTTGTTTATGTTGAATAATTAAACATTTATTGGTATTCAATCACAAGACAATCTTGGTGATTAATAAGTTCAAGCAGTTGACAAATCTATGTTACCTACTAAGTATTTACAACAAAAATTTTACAATAAGGTTGTAATATTTGAAAAAAAAATACTCTCTCTGACCCCATCATGCAAGTTACTTCTATAAGATGCCTGATCCATAATATAAATCATTTGGGAGTAATTAATGATTATTTGTCAACTTTTCCTATGTAATTAGTGCTTGAATGTAATTTTTTATTTTTTTCTCACGTTTAATCCTAATTTAATATAGGTAAGATTCAAAAAATTTTAATTTGACATAAATTTAATAAGTTAACTACATTTTTTGTTATGATGAATTAGTTGAAGTGACTTATATTATAAGATGATATAGCATGGTATTATTCAATCAGAGGATATGTTGTAAATTAACTAATTCAATTTAGCAATTCACATGCACCAAGATGACTAGAAAAAGTAGAGGTGAATTTTAAAAAAAAGAGAGGTAAATCTAAGAAGAAAAAAAAGTGGTAAATTGCACAATACTCTGAAGTCCCACTTTGGTCTATTGAAATTATTAGGAATCTATTAAATTTGAATGCATATAATTTTAAATTTGAATATTTCAACTGGCTTTAAAATAGATCTTCGAACTTTCCCTTCTGTTTATTAACACTACTACAAAAGGTACTTTTTACGCCCTATTTTTAACCCAATTGACGCCCTTTCTCGGTGGGGCGTGTATATGATGGGAGTAGAAAGTTAGGGTCTACTGCATCCTATATTACGTGAGGAGCCGTAGGATAGACCTACGGCGCCCTATATTGCAATATAGACCGCCATAAGTGTTACTCTACGGCGCCCTATATTGCAATATAGGGCGTCGTAGTTATATTTTTTTAACAACTTTCTGTTCAATTTTATTAACCCCTTTACTATATCTGATTCAATTTGTAGTAGGTAATTCCATTTTGTACACCAGATTAAGTCCAAACATAATAAATACATTAGAGTTAAAAACAAAAGTCATTGTGGCTCATCAAGAGTTAGACGTATATATCTACCTAAACCAAATCCTTGTGGCAGCAAAACACAAAAGTCATTGTCTTACTTACTGAACAAAGATCATTTTACATTTGTGGCAGTAGCACAATTCATCAATCTATTTAACCCTATACAAGTCAACATGAAGAGTTAGAAACTATATATATTCACCTTGAAGAAATAAGCATTATTTACAAATCAAAAAGACATCTGGCGAGCAAATCTATGATCAAATCAATGTCATCAGCCATGTAAGCATCGTCATTATAAAAAATCTACAAATGTAAAAACAATTATTAAACCAATTCAAATTCATCAAACCAAACGATTAACTCATCAATATTTAATAGATTATGTACTACCTTTTCTAAATCTGTGGTGAGTCCACTATGAATGATACTATACATGTAACTGATGACAAAATACCCGCACTCAGGATTGCCTGATTGTTGAGGCACTAAAGATAAAAAAACATATTGTTAAAACGTATAAAGGGATAAAACGACTTTCAATGAAAGAACTTAAAGTCAAAGTACTTACTTTTAAATAAGACCGCTGTGTGGTTTTATTTCTACCTTCACGTTTACCGCCCATAATTCGGTATGTCTTGAGTGCGATGCGATAGAATTGACAATAGTTACATATGAAAAAAAAAACATATTTAAACATCATTAAAAGCAATAATTTACAAATGAAAAACTTGCGTATCAAAGATGTATTTATGCTTGACCCCTGCCTTTCTGCCAGACAACGGATCAAACTAATACACAGTATTCACAAGGGGCAGACAACACAAAGACTCCAATGATGACTACAATAACACATATAAATGAAGATGAAGTTAGCAAAACAAGTTAATTATTACCAATTCGGCTAAATGTGTTAAAGGGATAACTATAATTCGATACCTTTCAATTATTGGTGCTTGGTAACACGGCTTTGGATTGATGTCTGCTCCTATTGCGTTCACAACATAATTCACTCTGTGTTCTAAAGAATTATAACTCCTTGTTTTATTCGTAGGACATATAAATCCATATAAATTATCTCTAGAAACGTCGATGCTTATGTTGTGGAATGTTCTATTAAAAAGTTAAATAATAAAGGAAATAGTGAATTAACCTAAAAAATGACATCATCAAATGAATATAGGAATATAAAAAACTTACAACATTGCAAACTGAAACCTTGCTATATCGAGGTCCTCCAGCAATAGGAATTGTTTCACATCATCCTTGTCGATAATGAACTCATACGTTAGACCACGACCAACAATCCCATCAAACATCTGCATGGTCACGGGTGTAAATTTTTCTCGTAGCTGCCGCAGCCGTGACAATGATGGAAATTTTGCAGCTTCTTTTGGCTAGTAAAGTAGAGAATACATATTATAAATATAATACTGAAAAAATTAAGTAAGATCATAAGGTGGCTACTACCTCATGAGGTGTTGTAGATGTAAAAATGAGATTTTTCAACCAAAGAATTAAGCAACCCTTGGATTGGCCTAAATGGAGCACCGCTCGATCAGGGATTGGGACATCGGAGGTTTCCTCACCATCTTCAATACATGTCACCGAGGCACGTATTGGCTCATCTAGGTAGAGAGTACAATGCTCTCTAACTTATTCTGCAGGGGGAATTAGGAGAAGGGTCACCCAATACTACTGTCTCAAGCAGATTATTGCTATCTTTAATGCTGGAAAATACAGGGGAATCGATATTCTTCAGTTCATCAATCAGCTTCCCCGATTTCAGGAGAGCTACGAACTCAACTCTCATCTCAGCTCCCAACTTAGCTATCATCTCAACTCTCATGTCCTCACGCAGATTGTTCATCATCTGGTTTTGTGACGTGGAGGAGGAGCAGGGGCCTGAACTACAACGGCGGGATCTGAGGCGGATGCCTCTTGTAATCTTTGTTACTCCTCCTCCATCATCTTTTAGTAAAGCTTTTTGTATTCGTCACGAGACAAATAATGCGGATAGATATTTGCAACACCCTTTTATTTGTTAGCTTCACTTATTTCATATTAAGACATAAGAAGGAAATCTGAGTAAGTGATAGCAACAAAATGTAGATAACTGAAGGATGTTACCTGAAATTGTGGGTCTTTCCGTGATGCCACAAACAGCCTCCAGTCTTCGGGGGACAAAAGAGGATATTTCTGACATAGATCTTCATCTTTCTTTGACCCCCGAACATAATATCATGTCAGCTTGTCCTTGAAGTCTTTCCACCGTATGCGAACAAGCTCCATCCAGTGCTTCTTCATTTGCTGCAAAGTACAACATTGTATAATGAAATTTTAACCAATCAAAATAAATACATAAATGATGTGGTGTTGAAAGTTACACACCAAAATTTCTTGCAATATCATATCCCGTGTTTCTTGTGGAACAAACCGCTATCTAGGGTATAGTATGCTAACTCCGCTACATGCCAAATATCCTAAATAGCTGATAAATCGAGGTTGCTCATCAACGATAGGATTCATATCAGCATCGAATTCTACGTGCACCTTCTCCCTTCGTTGGTGACGACGTGCAGTCAAGCTTTTTCCCAATCGGCTCTAGCACCACCATTGGGTTTTCATCTATGTGTCCATCACTGTGTGACTCATCAGAATTCGCCATATTTTTGTTAATAAATCAATGTCAGATATAAATAAATTGCAATCAGCATAAATAAAGTAAACTAAGGTAAAAACATATAACACACAATACTATAACTCATATAATAATTAACTCTTACTTTATGTATTTTCCCATATTCTTTCACAGTGATCTTGTCTTACAGCATAGTGATCATCATCAACTAATTTCGCTTCACGTGGTATAAGAGGATTTATAGTAAAAGGGGGTATATCATCCGGGTTAAAGGTTGGATCGCCATCCTTTTGTTTTTTACTTTGAAGTACAATTGACATTTTTTTATTTGCGGGTCTGAGACATAAAACACTTATCTAGCCTGACTTGCTAGAATGAATGGCTCATCTCTACAACCAACTCTTTCAAGATCAACTGAGGTAAATCCAAACTGTTGGTCGACTACAACGGCATTATTGTTAACCCACATATATTTGAATAAAAGAAATTTGAATTTGTTGTAGGTCATCTCCCAAATTTCTTCAATAACTCCATAGTAAGCCATAGATGCCAGTACATGGTTCTTGTCTTTCGAACTTGAAAAATGCATGGCTTCAGCGACAACCATTACCCTACTATTTTGCACTGTATTTTTGTCGTCTTGAACCTTTATATAGAATGAATACCCATTTATGTCATAACTGCTCCAGGTAACCACCTCAAATGTAGGCCCCATGCTAACCATTTGGTCATCTCAGAAGCATCGATGTCATGAGAAACCCTTTCCTTCAACCATCCTTGAATGTCTTATTCTGCTCATTCGCTATCTGCATGTCATTCTTTCTAGGATGCATCTTCTTTAACACCTGCTTATGTTCATCGAAATAAGATTGAATTTCTTCCATATTATTCAAGATATATAGGTGTGCTTGTAACACTTCTTCACGAGGCATACTCTTCACTTTTAAACCTCGTGTTCCCTTGCTTACGCCTTCTTCATGGCGTGATTGTGCATTCAAACCAGATAGATAATCATTTCAAAAGTCCATAGCCTCTTTCACTACATATCTTTCCACAATGGATGCTTCAGGTCGATAATGATTTTTTGAATAACCTTTTAAAATCTTCATGATATTCAAAAGGGTACATCCATCTTAGGTAAACCGGACCGCACAGTCTTATTTCTCTTACTAAATGAGCAACCAGATGGACCATTATATCGAAAAATGCAGGGGAAAATGCATCTCTAGTTGGGAGAGAATAATGTAACCTTCATTTTCCAATTCGTCCAACTTTTCAACTTCTATCTCTTTGCTACATATATCATTAAAAAACACAAAGCCTAGTTATGGTGGCTCGAACGTCATCCTTCATAATGCCTCTAATAGCCACTGGTAATAATTGCTGCATCAATACATGAGAATCGTGGGAATTCAATCCAATGAGTATCAAATTGTCTAATGAAACAAGCCTTTTCACATTCGAAGAATACCCTTGTGGCACCTTCATAGTATGCAAACACTCACAAAAACTTTTTCTCGGCTTTTGAAAATGTATGTGATGCTGGCTCCATGTACGCCTTTTTACCATCACCTCTTAGCTTTGGATGTAACCGTTCTCTTATTCCCATTTCAATTAAGTCTAGTCTCACATTGATTCCATCCTTAGTCTTTCCTGATATGTGCAACAGCGTCCCGACAAAGCTATAAAAAAAGTTCTTCTCCACATGCATTACATCGATACTGTGACTCACATCAAGAGTACGCCAATATGGAAAATCAAAAAAGATTGACCGTTTCTTCCATATGCTCTTCTCACTGGCACTTCTATGATTCTTACCTAAGATGACGTTGACATGCTCTATCTGGCTATATACTTCCTCTTCGGTTAATGTTTTTGGAGCCATTCAATTCTCCGGTAAGCCGTTAAAACTCTTTCTTAACCTGCGATAGGGGTGAAACCGATGAAGAAACCTCATATGGCCAAGGTAAACAGTTTTTCTACCATGCTTAGTTGATGGAAGTGTGTGTCTGCTTCACATATCGGACATGCTTTATGCCCTTTAACATTGTATATGAACAAGTTACCATACGTAGGAAAGTCATTTATCATTGTAAAGATCATTGCATGTAGCTTAAATGACTCCTGTATGTATACATCAAACACATCAACGCCTTCCTCCCATAGCTTCTTTAAGTCTTCAATCAAAGGTGCCAAGTAAACATTGATATCATTCTCCGGCTGTTTTGGTCTAGAAATCATCATAGTAAGCATCATATGATTACGTTTCATGGACAACCAGGGAGGCAAGTTGTATATCACCATGAGCACCGGCCACGCCTATATGTACTACTGAGTGTCCTATACAGATTGATTCCATCTGTACAAAGCCCAAGCCGAAGGTTTCTTGGCTCACTACCGAATTGTAGAAATATTTCGTCAATTTTCTTCCACTTGGAGAGTCAGCCAGGTGTCGAAGATACCTTCCATCAAATATTCTCTCATCACAATGCCATCTCAACTTCTGTGCTTTTGTTGCATTGGCAAAAATATGCTTAAACCGTTGTACTATTGGAAGATACCACAGTACCTTCAAATGTTGCCTTTTAGCTAGTTTATCATCACAATCACCATCTTTCCTCACTTTGTATCATGCAATTTTACATTTCGGACACTCACTAAGATCTTCATACCCATTTCTGTATAATATACAGTCATTAGGATGAGCATGTATCTTCTTATACTCTATGTCCATCGTAGATAAGATTTTCTTGGATTCATACATACGATTTGGAAGTACATTGTTCTCTGAAAGCATATCACCCAACAACTGCAACAACAATGTGAAACTACTGTCGGCCCACCCACAAGATGCCTTCAAGCTCATCAAATGCAATGTATCCGTCAAGCGTGTATGCTTACTCCCAGGGTACAACGGTGTCTCTGCATCGCTCCGTACGCTTTCATATACAGGTGCTTGGGCAAAAGATTCTACCTCAACATCATGAATCATTCTTTCCATTCTATCTTCATCTATTACATCCACAGAATCTCTTTCGTGTGATGCATATGCATTTAGTTTTTCTCCATGCCATATCCACTTTGTGTATTAGAGATTTATTCCCTCACAAATTAGGTGATCCCTTATATCATCAATATTTTGCCTAATCCCATTGATACACTTGACATAGGGACAAAAATGCATCCCATTTTTGCTAGTCGCATTTCGTTTAGTAAATTCAATAAACTCTTCCACATCATTCTCATATTCATTACTTGTTCTTAACGCATTCATCCAAGTACGATCCATTTATTAAACCCTAAAACATTGTAAACAACATTCAAATTTAAAAAGATATTAAATACATAACCTCTATCCCTATAAACTAAGCGCACACAATCTAGTTCAAAACAAAAAAAATTATATTATTTACAAGTAAATAAAATAATCATATATAAAATATTACAAAACATTGTTTTTAAGAGGGTTTAGGGTTTAACTAAATTGAAAGAGTTTAGGGTTTATATAACCTCTTACATGTTCAAAGAGTTTAGGGTTTATATAATTATTTACATATAACTAAATTGAAAATAAAATTTAAGGGACAATAAAATCGATAGTTTGTACTACATATATTTAAAATTTAAGAGGATTAATTATTAAGTCAAGTCTTAGAAGTTAAGAAAATTATTTGTACATTGTTTTTAGAGTTAAAAAGAAATTTTAGCAATGTTTTTTAGCATGAGAGTTGACACAATTAACGAAGCAATTTTAATTTATTTAATTGGTCCAAACATTGGGGGACAAGAATTAATCTATATTACAAAATGACAAATGTTTGAGTCAATTTAATAAAATTACTAAAATTACTTCGTTTTATAAAATTTTTGAGAAATTTTAATTCAAAAAATCCTAACATGATTTTTTTAATAAAGTGAAATTTGAATATAACTGGCTCACTTTGGATTTTCTTGAATTAATGATAGAAAAAACCTTTTCTACTCTATTTATAATCTACGAAGTATGTATATGAAAATACTTTTATTTCGATTTATGTATAATTCATAATAAACAAGGGTTTTGAGTTTAACCAATCCACCGCTACTGAGTATGAAACAAACTCCACCTCATATATCATTGGCTTCGTTTGGAAACCCGTTGGGAAAACGGACACAGATTCCGAAGTACTTTATGTGAGAGGAATTTTGTCTTGGCTTGCGTGAGAATGGGTTTGGGGAGCCAAAACGGGCTCCCCAACATGTTTCCAAACGCAGCTATTGTTGACACACACACATGCACGTTGATTCTGAATAAAGAATGAAACAAACTCCACCTCAAGCATTGTTTTAGAGCATTAAGATTCCGTTTCTGAGAAAAAAAACTATTCGCAGAGACAGAGACCGTCTGAACAAGAAATTGAGCAAGTCACAGAAAAAACCGCAAAATGGTTCTCTCATACGATATACAGTTGACGACGATGCGAGTATAGTGCGAAGCGAGTAAGATTTTCTTACCTGTGAAGAAGAAAGCAGAGAACTCGAGAAGATCAACTTTAAGGCTAGAGCTTCCTCGTGCGAAGCTTCCTCGAGCAATGACGGCGGCGGAGAGACGGTGACGGCTTGTGGGGACCGGTCGTGCGAAGGGTCTCGGTGGTTTGAGGGGACAAGGGGCCATGGGTCGCTGTGGGGACGGGAGGCGTGGGGTCTCGGTGGTTTGGGGGGATAGGGGGCCAGCCATGGCATCGCTGTGGGGACCGGGGGGCGTGGCTGAGTGGGTCTCAGTGGTTTG
>JANTPZ010027043.1:0-16116 GCA_025593235.1 Vachellia pachyceras
ACCTTAGACAAACATATAATGTCATTTAATCACTAATAGAGTTGTATGTATTTAATTCTCATGAATTGCATTGGTGAAAAATAATCCTAGGCATCTCTCATCGTTGAATTAAAACTCTAGTCTGTTTTTCTCATTTTATTGTTAGTTTTCGGGAATTTGGTAGAACTTTAGGACATTATTACTCAATTGATTCACTCAACCTAATTAATAACATAATTGCATTGATTATCTCGTTTATGCGTTAGTCCTCGTGGGAATGATATTTTTATACTACTTGCGACCCGTACGCTTGCGGTAAGCTATAAGTCGAACAAGTCAGTCACAGGCATGGAAAGGAATCAAGGAAGTTTGGGATCAAGTGCTGAATTGGATCGGGTGGAAGTTGGGTATGGTTAAAAGGTCAAATTCTGGGAAGACTTTTGGCTACCGGGTTTTCAGCCTTTGAAGGATTATGTTACTTGCTCCTTAAACCAAAATTTAGAGGAGGAGCCTGTAATAGCATATGTAACGGAGTCTGGAGGGTGGTGTTAGCATAAGATGTTGAGATTCTTACCTAGTATGGTTTTAAATGCAATTGATAAGATGCAACCACCGGAAGGAAGAATAGAAGATAGACCTATTTGGAGGAGAACCTTGAGTGGCGAGTTCTCGGTTAAATCAGCCTATAATTCGATGCGGCTTAATACAAGCATATCGTGGGGAGCTAAATGGCGTTGGATTTGGAAACTTAACGTTCCTCAACACGTCAAGTCTTTTGTGTGGTTATGGATGAAGGACCGGTTGTTAACAAATGTGAATAGGGTCTCTAGGCATATGTCTGGGTCAGAGGAATGTGTTGCATGTGGGGCAGCTAGGGAAGATATGATCTATGTGTTACGGGATTGTAAGGTGGCAGCGGAGTGTGGGCGACACACCATTCCCCCTCAGTTGTGTGACAAATTTTACTCCATCTAAGAGGGAGATAGATGGATTAACTGGAACATTAGATAGTAGGATAAGGTCATGGGGATTCGTTGGTCAATATGGTTCCTTATTTATGTTGGCATCTTTGGAATAACCGCAACTCAGGAGTCTTCCAAGGAAAAGCCGTCGGGTACTATCAAATCATTGCAAGATCTTGAGCTATGGCCCGCTGGGCAGGGTACCCTTTATGTCTGCTTAGAACTGGAATGGATCGACATCCTAGGTGGAAAGCGCTGTATATGGGAGAAGTGAAGTGGAATGTGGATGGAGCTAGTGAGATGAGGGGTGGGGCTGCGGCCTGTAGCGGAGTAGCTCGAGACTATAATGGAAATGTGCTGGGTGGTTTCTTATGTAATTTAGGACCGGGGGATAGTCTCTTTGCAGAAACATGGGCGGTGATATGGGATCTAAAGAGGGCCTGGGATATGGGTTGGAAGAAATTGGTTGTTGAGTCTGACTATCTTGAGTTAGTGGAGCTACTGGATTCGGGAATAATCTTTGATCACCCCTACTTTGACCTGTGTGAGGAGATTCAGAGGATGTTAGAGCGCGATTGGGATACAACTATCGAATGGTGTCATAGAGAAGCGAACCAAGTGGCAGATATTGTGGCTAAGGAGGCGTTGCACGTCATGGATGGGCCTACCTTTTTTGAAACTCCTCCTGAGTTTTTGTCGAAGGCCCTTGACAGGGACACGGTTATCGGATTTGGGTGAAATACTACTCATTTTAAAGAGAAAAATCATATATATATATATATATATATTTGGTGATAAAATATCACATTCTAACTCACTCATTTGCTTCAAAATGAAATGGTCAACTTTAGGTTAAATTTTGTTGACTTTCATCCCTTTTTTGTTCATACTTGGTCAAATTGAAGTATAGTTGCTTTAACTAACAATATCAATGTCTTTGGTGCATCTTGACCTACTCTAGCATGCTTAATAACAAATCTACCACTACACATGCTAATAATCATAAACCAAATATACCCTTATGTGTATTTACAACCTTTCAAATGCTAATCAAACAACAAATGTTCTCACTCACCCTTGAAGTAATAATCTCCTTCTTTCTTCTCTTTGATGAGGATAGCCCTAAAGTTTGGTTACATTGATTGGGTAAAATTCTTGAGAATTTTAGTAGTATAAGCAATCATTATTCAATCATATACATGCATTTAAAAACGTGATTCATGGTCATAACTTATCTGCAATTAGAATATTGTACGTACCTTATGTGTAACACAACATAGACTAAGGCATCATTGCATAAAAGCAATCTTCATCATATTATAACCTTATCAGCTACACCATGACATGTTATTAAATTCAAAGAATATCAAGAAAACATGTAATAAACACGATGATATGTAATGTAAATAATAATTGCTAAACTACCATTTCCACCTTTCCTTTCTTGGTCCCTTGTTTCTATCCTTAATGTCCAATGGTCCTAAATAATATTACATAAATGTTATTAACTCATTTAGTCCATTGATAATCTCACTTCTTCATAACTACTATTGCTTTCTTTAACCTTAAATTTACACTTTTGCATCCCTATGCATAAAAATTTATATAACATGTTTTCCCCCTATATTTTTACATACAGATTCCATTTTTAAGTTCAAGTTTTTTTTTATACATAAATTTTAGGCAGGGGTTGGGCTCACCCACAAGCCAAGAACAGGGCGAAATCTCCCTTCCTCTTAGGTCATACCAATGTTGGGCAGGGTAAGCCGTGTCCAACATTTTTAAGTTCAAGTTGATCAAAAGAAACATCATTCCCTTTCAACTACTCAAAATAGCAACATAGGGAGGTTTGTGCACAAAATTTTCATCTTTGCCTCTAATGCTTCCAAACTTGGTTTCTCATTTGTACTCTACATAATTTTTTTATTTTAAACTCATTGGAAGCATTAAGATCATCAAAAACACATTCATTCCTCAAGATTAAGCTTATGTTTTAGGATTTCAAAAATTCATACAGTCATCAAACTAACTCAATCCAACCATCACATAAACAAGATAGAATAATTCTTTGCAATTTCTATCTTTTGTTGACAAGATTAAGCTTTAATCCATCATTTCTAATCATGGAATAATTAATAACTAATCGAGGTAATTAAAGATTAAAAGAGATTAGATTAACCTTAATCTTGCTTGTAATCCTTGATCAGGCACCTTAATCTCTCTCTCTCTCTCTCCTTTTCTTTATCTCTCTAGAATTAATTTTGCAAGAGTTTCCCTTCATAAATCCACTCTTGGCTAATTATTGTGAGGAGGGGAGGAGGTATTTATACACTCTTGATTTGCTATTTGATCCATGAACTCTTTCATATTTGCAAGAGATGTTGGTTGAATTTTGACCTTTTATTTCAATCACCTTCCAAATGTGATGTTATAGGGCTTATGTCATCCTAGTGTTTCTTTACTTTTGCTTTGTTTGGTGACTAAGAAAAGTTGTTTCGAGAATTCTTCCTATGAACTCTCTGATCATTTGCTCAATGTAATATCATAATAAATTTACATTTATTAGAGGTAGTTCTATAATTTTTCTCAACTTCAAACTCTTTCTAGAAATGCTCATATTTATTTTTTTTAAATCCTAATTTCAAGGATTTTGGGTCTTTTCTTTCCATTAAGCCACATTGGTTTTAACTTTATCTTGGGAATAATTTAATAAATTCCCATAATTCATGAGCTAATTTTCCTTGCTTTGAAACAAGTATTTGATGCCTCTGGATATTTTTAATAATTATATTTGACTATTTATTAAATATTCAAATATTAAATAAATATTTAAAATTAACGTAAATGTTATTTTTGTTGTTTAACCTTAATCAGGCCTTAATTATTGATCATTGATTTTCTCGATCTTTTAGTGCCCTATGAAATTTTTTGATATTTTGGTCAAACTTGGACTAAAATGCCCTTTGACTTTTCTCAATGTACCAAAATAATGTTGAATTTTGGAAATGACAATTGATCCACGAATTTCAAATTTACACTTAGGTTTGTATTTCAAAATGTCACTTTGATAATTTACTTTTCAAAATGACACTTAAGTCCCTTACTTTTTCTAAATGATCATTTTGCTCATACACTTCCTATGTTTGATAGAACGGCATTTTCACTCTTCCTTTCCTTCCCATCATCCTCCGGACCCTTTCATCTTTCTTTCTACTTCTACATATAGTCTTTCTTTCATTTTCTTTCACATTTAACCTTTCCTCTGTTGGGTTAAATGTTACGTAATTTCAGAGAATCATTTTACCTAACAGGAGATTTTGCAAAATTGAGTTTGGTAACATTTATCATTGAGAGTCATTCCTAAACTTTTAGGCCTAGAAATTGGGAATATGACATGGCTGGAGCTCTGAAAATTGGTAACTTAATTAGAACTTATTTTTTTAGCAGGAAATGAAATTATTTAACTGCAGTAATATTAATTGATATTGTGTTAAGTTTCAGTCATTGATACAAAAGATTGCAGCTCTATAAAAAAAATTTTAACTATGGTTTAAATCAATTTTATGCAATTACCAGAAGGCCAAGTCAGTGTTAGTAAAAATATTTTGTATTATTGATCACTTAATAAATAGAGGTCCAGGTTTAACTATAGGTTATTCATAGATTATTGATGGCTCCAGCAGGTATAGATAAACTTGAGGGAAAGTAATTCAAAGTTCAAAACTATATGTATAGAATTTTAAAATTCAATTACTTTTAATGCTAATGTTATTATTATGATATAATTTTTCGGTATGAAACGATGAAATTATATGATCAGAAATTATTTTGACCTCATCATTTCAGCAATAATTACTTTCAAAATTAGATGATCAACTACTGTATGACTCAAATGATGAAGGTGGGGGTCTAAACTCACTTAAATGATGAAGGGCTTGTTGGAATTGATGTAAAGATAGCAGAGTTTGAGTCATTTCTAGCAAATAAACCAGAGGAAGTTCAATTTATAGGGATATGGGGAATGGGAGGATTAGGCAAATTGCTAGTGTTGTTTATAAGAGAACACACAAAAATATTAAGTTCATTTCTTTCTTCATAATGTTAGATCAGGAATCTGCGGAAGGTGATGGTTTAATTTCATTGCAACAAAAGCTTCTTTCTCATCCTAAAACAAGAATTAGAATGGAAGTGGGTGATTGTTACGAAGGAAAGAAGCTGATAAGAAGAATGTTATGCAGTAAAAAAGTTCAACTTGTACTTGATGATGCTAGTGACATAAGCCAACTTGAGAATTTGGCTGGAAATAAAGACTGGTTTGGAAAAGGGAGTGGAATAATAATAACAATTAGAGATCAGCATCTGTTGGTTCTGTATGGTGTTTCTCAATATAAGTTGAATTTCTTAAATGAAGTTTAGTCCTATCAACTTTTTCTTCAAAAAGCTTTTAAAGGAGACCAACCAAATGAAGATTATTTGGAGCTTTCAGAAAAAGTGATTAAGGGCTTGTTTACATCCTCTTCCTGAAAATTAAGTTTGGTTTCAAAACTTATGTTTTGTCCAAGCATAAATTTTTTTCAGAAAAGCTATTTTGGTTACAAAACTTTCCTACTTTTCCTCTCTTTCCTACTTTTTGCTCTTTTTTCCTTATTTCTCTTTCCTCCTTTCTACTTTTTTCCTTATTTCTCTTTCATCTTTTCTACTTTTTTCCTTCTTTCTCTTTCCTCTTTCATACATTTTCTTTATTTCTCTTTCCTCTTTCCTACTTTTTCTTTGTTTTCTTTTCTATTTCCTACTTTTCATTCTTTCTCGTTCCTACCAACTTTTTGCCTCGGAATCCGTAAAAGCTAATAACTTCCCAAACATAAATAACTTTTCAAAATCTAGGTTTTGCCTCGGAATCTGTAAAATCTATTTTCCAAAATTTAGGTTTTGCCTCGGAATCTGTAAAAGCTATTTTCAAAATAGCTTCCAAACAAGCCCTAAGAGCTTGTTTGGTTTCTCTTCCTAAAACTTAGGTTTAGTTTCAAAACATAGGTTTTGGCCAAATATTCACATTTTTCAGAAAAACTATTTTGGATACAAAACCTCGATTTGAAATCTAAGTTTTGAAAAAGCTATTTTCTTGTTAAATCACACATTCTCTCCTAATAAATTTTCTCTTTTCTACTTTTTCTACATACTTTTTGCCTCGGAATCCATAAAAATCAATAATTTTCCAAACACAATCACCTTTTAAAATCTAGGTTTTATCTCGGAATCCGTAAAATCTATTTTCCAAAATATAGGTTTTATCTCGGAATTCGTAAAAGCTATTTTCAAAAGCACTTACAAACAAGCCCTAACTCTGGCAAAGGACTCCCTTTGGCACTCAACGTTTTCGGTTCTTTTCTTTGTGGAAGAAGTACATCAGAATGGGAGGATGCACTTAGGAAGACCAAATGACCTTTTGGAGATACTGAATGTGAGCTTCGATGGACTGGAATATAATGAGAAGAACACATTCTTAGATATTGCCTGCTTTTTTAATGGGATATTCAAGGATGATGTCATGCAAATTTTAGAAAACACCGATCTTTATCCAAAAATTGAAATTGAAGTTCTTATTGAGAAATCATTGGTAACTGAAGTTGGAGGATTCTTGAGGATGCATGACATTCTTCAAGTAATGGGCAAGAACATTGTTTTTCATGAATGACCCAATGATACCAGCAAACGCAGTAGGATGCGGTCCTTGGAGGATACCAATCATGTGCTAGGAATTAAGAGGGTAACATCGCCCCACCAGCCGTTTCGTTATTGTGCTTTCTTAACTTACAATCCCTCTAATTCTAAATGAAATACCTTGTTTGTAGTGTGATTTGTATTAGAAACGAGGTTACAAATTTAGTATAAGAGGGAGTAGTATTTTACTCCTTTGCATTTCTTATGCTATTATTAGCCTGACGTATTGCGAGTGTATAGGATGTGGATATGTTTATTTTGATGCTATTTTTATTTTTCTTAGTTGGTTTTCCTATTTTGTGGTTTTACATGCATGGAAAGCTTATTCGTACACAGAGGCTCAATTAAACGTTTGGATGGATTTTGATGAATTGTTAAAACTGTTCCATTTTCAAAAGATTATATCAAATTTTACACCTTCAAAATTTAATTGTGTTTGTAAAAAAAAAAAATCTTATCGCTAAGGTTACATCTTAGCTGTTTATCCGTTTTCCCCATGTATACGACACGTAATTAAATAAGGATGTGATTCTCAAAAAGTTAAATAAGGATGGTTCAGCGAAGTTGCAGCATCGAGAGAGAGATTTGCTGAAAAGCATTGACATAGCACTTAGGAGTGACGTGTTTGAGCTGCTTTGGCAAATAAATAAAATTAAAAATATATCTGTAGTTCGTTAGAAAGTGTGTTTGCGTTAAGCTATGCTCTTTTATGTTCGGAGCCTCCTCGTCATCTATTGGGTCAACCCGATATTATTTCATGCACTCATAGTAGGGGTGTGCGACCCGATCCAACTCGATGTTGAAACTTCTGGCCCAAAAACAAAAAGGACTAACTAGATCAGACCTGTGTTCTCGAGTTGGACTAGGTAGGAGACTGGGTCCTCATACCAAGTGTTTTGGTTCAGTCTGGTCCGACTTTAATTTTTTTGTAAGTAATAGCCTCACATAGCGTTGGAGGTGAAAAGTTCAAGTTGAAATAACTCATCGCCTCGCCGACGCCCCTCATCTCCTCTCCTTCCTTCTCTTTCGCTCGAATCATAAGTCATAACCACCGCCATCGCGACCTTACCCCTCATATCTTCTCTCCTTTCTTCTCTCTTGCTCACATGCCAGCCGTAGACGCCACCGCATAGCATATGGGAACATTGAAGAATACTAGAAATGGGTTGCCTACTAAAGATTGTAAATTTTTTAGATGAGGATGTTGTTATGGAAGAAGACGATGACGATTGATGCATGGGTCTTGATAAAGCAACAATGGACACCATCATGTTTCTTTGTATCTTTGCTTAATGGGTTTCAGATCCCAAACTCTACAGCACCATACTAACAATAAATATAATTTTATTAATTTTGGCAACAAATATACTTGGGGGAAGGTGAGGGTCTTCATGGCAAAAAAAAAAAAAAAAGTGAGGTCTTGGAAGGTGAGGGTCTTCTTGGAAAAAAAAAGGTAAAGTCCTGAACTACCTGGACCAGTCTTGGTAGTCCAGCGGACCAGGTGTAATCCAGCTCATCCTTGGGTTGGTATTGGATTGGACCAAACCAAGGTAGCCCGAGGTTTATACTAGACCAGACCTTAGGTTGAGCTTCAACCTGATCTGGTATAGTCCATGCACACCTCTAATTCATAGTATCTCCACACCATACATTATCTCCCTTCTACATATCTATTTTCTCTACTTTTCTTATTCTCTTTCTTATCTTGTCTATCCCCATAAATAAGGGTATTATTAAAAACTTACATTTTTCACGTATTTATTGTCAGTAACTAATTGTAACCAACTTTTTATCAACATGTTTCGATCAAATATTTATTATTAAAAGGGATGGATGGTAAGAACATAACTAAAAAAAATTGTATTTCTTACACATTAGTTACTTTTAATTAATTAATTATAGTCAATCTAAGTGCATAGTTTGGTTTGTTATTGATAGCATTGAAGGGAGTAGTAGTCAAAAAGTAAAAAGAAAGAGAGCATGGATTGGCATGGAATGAGCGGGTCGGTGTAATCGGGCAATCAATAATTGGTTCCCATTCCTAACAACCAAGAAGGCTAGACATAAATCTTAAATGCGATCATTAGAGTCCATGAGCTGTATTTTTGCAAAAAGAAAAAGGTAGGGAAAACCCCATGGGAAAGATCTTTAAAATATGAAGACATCAAATCAAAAAAGAAAGAATGGACGAGCATTTGGTGCAACATTTTTTTTTACATTTTTTATACCACCCCATTGGCTTCTGCCTTTTATTATCACCTTTTTTTTACTTATAAAGAGGGTTGTGGGTTGTTAGGGAAGGAGAACAAATAAATAGGGTTGTGTAGGTTACAGAGGCGCAAGTCCATTCATTATTTTTCCAAGTCATCCTTACTACTTGTGGGTTGTTAGGGAAGGAGAACAAACTAATAGGGTTGTGTAGGTTACAGAGGCGCAAGTCTATTTTTCCAAGTCATCCTTACTGTTTTGTAGTAAAAGTCATCTGTAAGAAATCATGCTCACTTGTGTTATTCTTGGACAAAATAACTAGAAACAAAAAATATATTCATATTAATCACATTCAATATTCTTCTTTTTTTTTGTCAATGTTGCGGAAAATCATGCATTCGCTTTTGTTATTTTCTTTGGTAATAAACACTTTTTGTTATTTTTTGACTAATTAAACAATGTAAACAAGTAAGATATTCAAATTTGGCACATTGACTATTCTAATCCGGCCGCAATCCTTACCTTTTTTTGTTGTCAAAGTCATTTGGGAAAAATCATGCATTCTCTTTCAGAAAAATTTAAAGTCTTATGTTGGAAAATCATGCAATATTAATATTATTATGTTGATGTCTATATCTCCCATAATCCATCATTATCTTTTATATTCCTGTGTTATCTCCTATAATTTTAGATATTGATTTACCTGGATATTGTAAAGCTATGCATGTAAATATAAAGCTTCACATATGTACTGCTTGCTTTCGATATAGTGAAGAACACTTCTTTCTTGCACTATAATTTTCTTTCTTTGTCTTAGCTTCTATTCATTAAATTTTATTAGAACCATATGATTAGGGTTTTTGTATATAAATCAGGAAACAAATTAGGGATTAGACAATCAATCAGGGTCTGGTCAAGATTAGGCAATTAATCAAGGATAATCAATTAACAGTATTAAATAGACATAAATGCGTAGGCTCCTCACTCGTGTATATATAGACCCTCTTTCTATACATATCAATTCAAGAAGTTTAGATTATTTACTACTTCTTTCATATTACTTTATAAGGGGATCAGATTATTTCATCATTCTCTGATGTTACTTTACAAAGGAATCCAAAATATTTGCTCCTTCTGTTATTATTGTACATCATATCAGAGTTAGGTTGGTTTGTGAGTACTTCTTGATTTCTTGTCCTTCGCTTAAGAGATGCATGGGAGTGCGTTACATATCTTTTTCTGTGACTTTCTTCTGTTGGTTTTTAGTTTAGATTTTGACATTTTTTATTCTTTTTGTGATTTGTGATGTTTTCGGGTTGTTTTGAGTTTGTAATAGAATTTTGTTGACATTAATATTGTTAGTGTTATTAGTTGGAAGTGTTGTTTGCTTCTATTCGATGCATTTGGAGTTTCTTAGTTATTTCTGAGTTTCTGGTATATGCTATGAATTGCTTGGTTTTAACATTTGACTAGTGTCTTTTATGGTTGAACAAAGTCTAATGTATCATGTGCGAAAGAAGAATGTAGAGCATATTTGGAAAAAAATTATATTTCTTACACTTTAATTACTTCTAATTAATTTTAATCAATCTAAGTGCATAATTTGGTTTGCTATGAATAGCATTGAAGGGAGGAGTAGTCAAAAAGTAAAAAGCGAGAGCATGGATTGGCATGTAATGAGTGGGTGGGTGTAATCGGGTAATCGATATATGTTTCCCACTCCTATAACAACCAACAAATCTAGACAAAAGTCATAAAGGCGATCATTAAAGCCCATGAACTTTATTTTTGTCATAAGAAAACGAAAAGACCTTTAAAAATCAGAAGGCTTCCAGATTTCAATCTATTTTCTTGACCTATATAAAGTATCAATATATAAATGCTCTTTAGCTTTTTCCTAAAATATCTATATATAAAGTAAGCTAGTGGTGTATATATTATGTGCAATAGGTTGCAAGATCTATTATAAACTTTTTTCAAAACCAGAATCCAAATGCTTGGCACTCTCCTCCATTACAAACTTCCTCTCAAATCCTTTTATTTCTATCAATGGACTCGTTATATAATGTTTCAGTGAATCACTTCTGCTGCAGGAAAGATAAGAGCCCTACTACTTATTGTTTCTATTCTCACAGCATAAAACGAATGTATATTTTTATATTATATGTGAAATTGCAGCTGATTTCTGTGGTTGCAACGCATGCTGTCTTATTGCTTCAGGAGCTTTATTGGAAGTCCATGCTACCCACTACCACTCCAATGCCTAAATCTATCGCAGATCTTCTTCACAAACCTGGTTAGTGTTGCAGCACTGTTCATTCGTAATTTTCTGCCAAAATTTTCCATCTTCAAATAAAATTAATGTATTTTAACCCACCGTTTGTTACCACAAAAAAAAAAAGTTGTAGATGGAAAAGGAAAAAAGCCATTATCCATTAGTATATATGTAGAAATTGACTTCCCAAGGAAGAGCTCTTCCAATACATATTAAGGAAGGATTTATTACCTCAACATATAGAAGAAAGATGTTTTTCTACATGGAGAATGTCTCACCTACCCTTTTGTGATTCCGATCTGGAGTGTCTACTGCATCTTCTCTATTACTATTTAATTTCCCCAACTTGTCAATTTTTTCTTTTTTCTTTTGAGAATTATATTTAAGTTAAAATGAGTGATATTTTGATATCTTATTAATAAAAAATGGTTTAGTTTTCAATTCTTTATAATTTTAAAAATAAATACTCTAAAGTTAGGGATGAGATTCATGTCTTTTTAGAGTTTTTATTTTTAAAAAGTCAAAAAAATTAAAAATTGAACCATTTTATGCTTATAAAATATCAAAATATTATCATTTTATATGGAATCTAATGGTACAAAGAAATAAGAAAAAATATTTGGGAAACCCCCAAATTTGAGGTGCAGCTAACACCCTAGCCCTATATATGCCTCCCACATCCTTCCTAATATGTGAGGGATAGTTTGAGGATTTTGCATTGTATTTTCTTTCTATCGTTTTCTTTTATTTTCGTTATCGTCCACCACTGTGTGACAGAATTCAATACTTCACTTCGCCGTTCTGGGTTTGGCAATTATTACGGAACTTTCGGAAGTGGTCGCTTTGAGACGAAACTCCAAGATAACCCAAACGGTACAGATCTCTTCTTCTTGGAAAAGGATTTGACATTTGGTCACAAAATAAGCTTTATCTTCACACAGTCCTCCGACCAAGCATCCTTCTTGCCTCGTCAAGTCGTCAAATCCATTCCCTTTTCTTCAACCAAGGTACATACTTAGTGTCAGATTTAATAATTATATCAAGGCTAGAAGTAGTAATGTTTTTTAATTAAATAGTAATAACTAATATATTAAATATTTAGTGTTAATTTGTCTATTTGTAAACTGATATAATATAATGACACATTTAAGTATTTCAGAATATATATAATTTAAAGTAGTTTATTCTCCTTTCTTAATCTATAGAAAAAATCAAGTGGAGTTTATAATGAGGAAATGAAAGTAGTAATGCTTTTAATTAAATAATAATAATTCATGCATTATGATTCTTTACACACAGATGGCTGAAATATTGAACAAGTTTGGAGTTAATCCTAGCTCATTAAAAGCTGAGGTTATGAAGAACACAATTCAAGTGTGTGAGGAGCCAGAGATTAAAGGAGAGGACAAGTATTGTGCAACTTCCTTAGAATCCATGCTTGACTTTATCACTTCCAAGATTGGGAAACGTGTGCAAGCTATGTCTACGGAGATGAAGCAGGCGACAAAGAAGGAAACAAAGAAGCAAGAGTACAGAATAATGAATGGAGTGAAGAAGGTGGGAGAGAAGAATCTGGTGGTGTGCCACAAGCTGAGTTATATGTACGCTGTGTTTTACTGCCATAAGATGGAGAAGACAATTGCCTATACGGTGTCGTTGGAGGGGGCCGATGGGAGTAAAGTGAAAGCTGTGAGTGTGTGTCACAGAGACACGTCAGCGTGGCACCCAAAACATTTGGCCTTCCAAATGCTAAAAGTGAAACCAGGCAGTGTTCCAATATGCCACTTCCTTTTACAAGACACTGTTGCGTGGCTTCCAAAACAAAACTAAGCATGGATCTCAGTACTAAATATATATATGTGTGTGTGCATATATAGCATTGTATCTTGCAGCTGCATGATCTGATTAGAGTGGTGATTGAAAATCCATATCCTACTTAAACAATATCTCTATTTGTGTGTTCAATATATATATATATATATATATATGTGATATTGAATTAATCAGATTATATCGAGATAATTTGTAACATTTTAGGGAATTTTAGTGCTATTTTTAGACTTTTATTGAGTTTAATTGCATTAATTATTATTAATGAAAATTGAGTCACATGAAATTAAAGGTATCCTTAGAAGAAATTGGGATCAAAATATAAAGTAAAAAAATTTGCAGACAAGGACCAAACTCATAAATCGATTTATTTTATTTTATTTACTTCTTTTTTAGGTTTTATGTCAGATTTTTTAGGAGCCCTTTGAGACACACGCTGCCACCTAGAGCGAGGGACAATTTATTTTGTTTATCATTCGTTCAATCATCTTCCCAGAGGCAGCCACGGAAGCTTCATTCATTAACCATCGCGAAACACCTCCAGGACGCCCTCATTCATTTTTCCTACAGCAGCCACACGGAAGGAGGAGCATTCATCCATTTATTCATTCATCTCTGGGACCCGCATCCATTCTCGCCATCAACTTCCTGCTCAACTTCGTTCATTTTCTCCCTCGCAACTACGAGCATCCAATCACGAAAGCTTCATCTTTCTCCATCCATCACGCCATACCCACCTCCAGCTGCCGTTCATTTTCCACCTCCAGAACCCGACGAGCTCCTCTCCCTCATGTCCTTGTGTAACCACCAGCCACGCCGTTACTCCCAGAGGCGGAGCCACATAGAAGTGAGGGTGGACAAATGCCCCCATTCAATTTTTGGTGTATATGTAATTACTATTAGATTTTTATACACCCACTGATTTTTAAGATTTGAACCCACTAAAATTATTTATACTCGCAAACTTGTTATCATTTGCTTGAAAATAAAAAACTTGCCCCCACTGCTCTAAGATCCTAGCTCTACCACTGGTTACTCCCATTCGTCCAGCATCATCCCAAAACTACTCCAGGATCCCATCCTCACCGAACTGGTCCAAGGAAACTTCACCCCACCTGACCAGACTCCCTCTGTAATATCCGTATATTCTTGTGAGTGGAAATAGAGGGTAAGTCAGTAAATTATGTGATGATCTAATGCCATGGATATGGAAATATATAAAGGAAAATGCCTCTAAACAAGAAAGATCATGATTGACTAAGTCCCTAGTCTTAAGGATTTTAAGTAAGAATGTCCCAAAGACAAAATGGTCATTTGGCCTAAATGACAAGGGTAAAATGGTCATTTGATTAAAAGGCTGAGGGCATAAAATGTCATCAAATAATAAGGACATTTTGGTAATTTGGTCAAAAGTCAACAAAAAGTCAAAGTTGACAAAAAATGTCAAAAGTCAACCAAGGGTAAAGTTGGAATTAAGAAAGAGTAGAAAAAGTGATGGCATTTTGGTAATTAAGAAAGAAATAAGAAGGTAGTGGCATTTTCGTAAATAAGTGGAAAGTAAGATAAGGCAATGGCATTTCCGTAATTAAAGGATTTTGGAGTTAAGGACGACTGAAAACTAATTATTTGAGGTAGCAGGAGTTCTCAAACGCCAGAGACCCGAACTGAGAAAAGTTTAGTTGGGTCATAAAGTATTTAATAAAATTATTACCCAGTATCTGGTGCAGGCAATTTCAAAGTACAGAGAACAACATGGCCCGAAAGCCCCAAAAAAGTATGTTCTTAGAAAATTAATTACGGAAAATCCGGGAAGAATTTTGAGGAACGGAAAAGGGCTGGAGTATCAGGGAAAAATATAGAAATTTTCCATGCCCTTAAGTTAAATTGGCCGCCGGAAGCACTTTTTACGGTGTTTCACGCAAATCGAGGAGTCCGCGCGAGTTATGAGGAAAACCCAAAGATGCCTTGGGCTAGGACATGATGCCACCTAGACAAGGAGGCCTAGGGAATGGTGCCACATGAGAGATAAAGTCTCAGGAAAAGTAAAAAGATAGTTATCCGAGTAAAGGTTACTTTATGGAAATGCGTGCCACCGGATCAAGTAACTGGACGGGCAGAGACCCGGTCAGCCCAACCAGACCAGGAAAGGGAGTCTGAAAAGCACTTTTTCACCAAGCAATTCAAAGAGGACATGTGGCACAATCTACACCTAGTATTTCAAAACTTGGTCACCAAGAATCATTCTCCTCCACACAACTTTTTAAGAGGCAATTTTAATTAGAAAATTCACCCTCTCTCTCCCTCAAATCCGTCCCCCCTCTCCCTCTCTCATATAATCAGATTTTCTCTCCTCTCCCAAGCCAAAAACACCATTCTCAAGCAAGAAAAAAGAGAACCAAACTCCCATAACGCAAGGTAATGTATTCTAGCAACCAAGCTTCATCTTTTTCAAGCTTTGCAACCTTCTACTACCTTTTTCTTGGTTTGTTTTCTTGAATGAGCCTCTCTTTTGGAAGATGATGACTAGGATTTCAAGAGTTAAAAATGGAAAAGAGAAGGTTTTAAAGGTGGTAAATGGTTGCAAGTTCTTCCTTAAGTAGTAGATGGTAGCTTGTTGGTTGTCGATGGTTATTTTGGTTGTTGTAAAAATTATGGGAAACTCAATATTATGGGGAGGTGCTGCCCAAATTTTGTTTGGCCTAGGGGGAGGTGTATTTGAGATGATCAATGTTATGAAAAGGGGTTTTGGAAGTAAGAAAACACATGGTAGCATAAGCAAAGTTGAAAAACTATTTCTTTCCCTATTTTTGTTGTTTTTGGCCAAGCTAAGAAAAAACTATAAGGGCTGTGTTTTTGAGTGTTTTAATGGTTCCATTGGCTTTAGAATGATGTTTTGTGTAGGGTAAAGCTAAGAGATGGATTTTAGAAGCCTTAAGGGCCATAAAAACCAAGTCTTGAACTTGTAGGACTCTTAAAAAACCTAAAGGAGGTTTTGTACATTTTTGCAAGTTTTGTTGCATCTTGATGATAGCATGTTTATATGGATGTTATGCCATGATTTTTAGGGTTTTAAGATCTCCAAGAGCATACTTGGAAGAGATCCAAGAGCACTTTGAAGTTTGAGTAAGGAAAGCAAAGTAA
>JANTPZ010027046.1:0-13739 GCA_025593235.1 Vachellia pachyceras
TAAAATGTAAGATATTTCAAAATATTAGTAAGTTATAAAAATACATTTAAACCCTATTTAAAATATATGTTTATCAACTAAAATAATTACTTTCAAATAAAATTGTAAAGTATCAGCATAACCAATCCTACAATTTCAGCTTTGAATAAAACAAGTAGAAAAATAAATCTACTGGTATCAGATTTAGAATAAAAAATCCAATAAAACATTAAATTGAACATTTTGAGAGTGTCAAACAGTTGAATAAAAAGAATAAATAAATAAGAAAGTAACACATTGGAGTCAGAATTTAGTAAGTGAATTAAATAAATAAAATATATAACTATAAAGTGTTTATGTTAAGATAAAATCCTTAAACAAAGAAAAGGGGCCTCAAATTACATATTTGAGAAAGGAAATTATCACTTTGAAATCTGATATTTAAAATAGTTGTTTTAATATATTTTCACATTAATTGATGATGTATAGTCTTCATTTTCAAAACAAATAATAAAACATAAAATATACTTAAAATGATTGTAAACTTAATAAAACATTTTTTTAAATACAATTTCAAACAAAAGGATATTAGATCTTAAAATTGCAGCTTTTGAGCGAATCAAAATAGGAAAAAAAGTCAATAAAATAGTAAAAACATTGCCTTAGGATATTATTGTCTAAAGGACTCAAACAAGTACCGGCACTCCTTCCATATGGCACAGAAGCATATCAAATCTCTTGACTAATACAACTTTCAAATAAAGCTCTTTATCGATTTTTTTTTCAATATTACTCATTAAATATCAAATAATTATTTTCAAATACTTTTTTAAAACTATAGGATACAAAATCTTAAGATCCATTGAAGAACCTAATAAAGAGAAAAATATCACGGATATGAGATTTCTTATTTTTAGATCAACAAAATCAAAACAATAAAAGAGATAGAGAAATAAGTGACAGGAGGAATATTAAATTTATTAAATTAACTGAATTAGTTCATTTTAAATTTTTGCTAAAAACAAAAATACATGTTTGAATCAAATCTTAAAAATTAATGCATATTAAAAATGAAGATTTCGGAATTAATCAAAGAATAAATGGCAAGTATTAACAGAAGAAATTTTTAAGCTCGAATTTAAGTTTAGATAACAGAGAAAAAGTAATCTAGATATTCAAATAAATTTTGAAAATGTAAACAGTAGAAGGGTGGAAATTTTGAATCAATCACTTAGTACACTAAAAACCAATTACTAGCAATTAAAAATAAATTGTTATATACGAAATATACATGTTTTATTTTTCTCAGTAATAAATATACAATTGTAAAACAAATGTAAAACAAAATATAATAGATTTGAAAATTGCACACCTTGGAATCAATCAAAAATCAAATAAGTTAAAGAAAATTTTATAAAATAGTTATTTGCTAGATAATTTGCAACCTTTATATAATCAAAATGTTTAATAACTACAAAAGTTATTTTCAAATCCAATTTTAAAGAAAGATAGTGGATTGAAAAATTTCTTATTTTCAAATCACCAAGATAATAATCAAGGGTAAGAAAGAATAATTGAATGCTAAATATCTATTCTAAACTTAATATTTTGTCGAACCAACAAAATTAATACTTCCAAACAAGTTAAATAACAAATTTAAAATTTTTTTTTGTTGCTTCCTAGGAGAATGTAAATAAAAGAACAATTATGATAAACGTACACAATATTCGATAAAGAAGGCAAGCACAAAGTCCATCCCATAAGGCATCAAAGATTCACAAGCACAGCAGAAAAAATAAATAAATATGCAACCATAGTTCATACATAATAATCATGACATGAGAATTGATGTGTACTAATAATATAAATGTACTTTAGCAAATTCCTCTATCATCACAATCTGCTCAATACTCCCATGCCCTAAGGTTTGAATAGAGAAAGAGACAATAAATACCTAACAACCTTTCTTGTTAGTTTTCTCCACTTATGCTAATGATAATAATATAACTCATTCCATTTATACAATAATATCATACAACTCTAGAGTATAACTATTACCTTTCCACAATTTAGGTTGACACCACGTTTGATAACTTAATCATTTCACAATAACATGATTTGATAATAACAAAATCATACCAACAATAAAGTTAATAACTCTAAAAAAAACATGCTTATCAAAACAATAGTAATTTCACATCCCTTAAATATAAGCATCAAATTCAAATATCTTTTAGGTGTACGTCTCACGTCTACCATTTCTCCCCACCTAAGGGAAAAACCCCATAAAAGAAATGAGAAGAATAACAAAGAAGAGGCCTATAATAGAAGGGAAGGAAAATGTATATTGCCAAATTACTATATTGAATGCAAAAACAACCCGAGAACCGCTGGCTCTGATACCAAGTTGTAACCCCTAAACAATTAATCATATACTATATTCCCGTTCAATTAGAAAACTCATTATTCCTTCTGATACCATTTATAATTCTTTCTGATACCATTTATAATCCCAAACAACTCAGACATTAAAAAATAATTACTTATTAAATGCTCAAGGTCTAGGGTACAAAAGTTATGATGAGACACCCAACCCACAAACCATTCACAATTTACAGTATCATTCCGACCCAGGGCACAAAGCTTGCCCACAAGTCACCATTAAAAGCCACAAGAGTCAACAATATTTAGTCTTCCCCTTAAACATGTGGGTCCATAAATAATACTCAAATGGATACCTAACAAGTTAGAGTACCAAAAGATAGATTGTTACCCATAAATAGAATATCCTGAAATAAACATAAGGACAAACAAATCAGAGTATGCAAGCCCTAAAGTCTGGCAATATACATTTGTCCGTAAGATAACCTAGCTACTTAGCCTACAGTGATAGCTATTATCAAACTGTTGGCTCCTTCCCTTCACACCTCGAACCACTAAATTCCTCTTCTGAAAAAAAAATATCGATAGGGTGGGATATAAAGTCCCAGTAACCAATAATCAATTCATATAATATACAATACGGGATTATAAGTCAGTGAAGCAGTGCTAATATACAATATTCAAACAAAATAATGTTTTCCATTCGTTACAATCAAAATGCACAAATGATCCCTCCATCCTACTCATCCATATTACTCCATCCCGACTCCCCACTAGAGTGTGAGTCACAATAAATCCTGGCCTCCCAAATACCCTTGCTTGATGTTCACTGCGTCATATGCTTCAGCCAACAAACATCTTGGCTGAAGCCAGTGAAGGCTTGACACTCTCTGTGTCACATGCTTTGGCCAGCAAAATTTTTGGGTGAAGCTAACGAATTCTGGATGCTTTCTGTGCCACATGCTTCAGCCAACAGAATCTACTATGAGTTCACTTTGGCTTATAGAAAGTTCATCCGGAGGAGATATTTTATGAAAAACTAAACAATTATTATTTTTATTATCTAGTGGCATTCTCTCCTCCTGAGCTTCCTATCCATAAACCTAAAATCATCTCATAATTACTAGTCCGGACTTTATTTCAGTTAGCAGCAAATATATGAATATTACACATAACGTGAGGGGGGTGTGTGGGGCATTTAAATAGAACCCTCACGTGGTCAGCTTTCTCCCTTTTTAGTTTCTTTCTTTCCCTTTTATTATTTTGTATACACATAATATCACACATAATTTTCACTGATTTGTATTATCTAGATAGGTATATATATCATATACATATCTTTTCTCAAGATCCTTTTGCATATGTTATATAAAACATATATTCTATATATATCATCAACATTTTCTTATATATTATATTATTTTTTATAAAAATAATTTTTTTTCTTTTCATTCATTATTTCTCTAATTCATATGCCTCAAGGATAATATCTTTTTGATTGAAATGATTATCTAACAAATTATACTTAATCAAAAGTATTAATTCTAAATAAATAATTATTTCTCGATGGTGATTAAATCCTCTTATTAAAAATGTAGGATGTTACAAAAAGAATGTACATCATGAATCTTTAGAGGAAGGAGCGAAACGTAGGCCGTATTTAAATTTTACAACCCCTTGTAAAATTAAAGCCATGTTGTTTCACCATACCCATTCAATCATTCAAGATCAAATCACAATAAGCAATAATTTATACAATACAAATTATTCTTATTGTGTTCAGATTATATCGCGCTATGCATGCAGGGTTGGGGGCAGCATAAACTCGTGACCAAAAAGCTAAATTTTAGATCAAGTTTCTTTATTCTGGAAAACTCTTCTGGATTTATAGACCATAAACCCATGACCAAAACAGTACATCATACGTATTCCAGATTTGCATCATATAGGAATGTTTTGAAAGCCGCCCTTGTGTATACATCATATGTATATGAACATATACCCTTTTACACAAACATATTCGAAAACATGTACATCATGTATCATATACAGAATTAAAAAAATGTGTATGTTATGTATCACATACATCATTCATACATGCTTCATCATATTCTTGGTCATAACGCACATGTTAAATCAAGAAAGCATACATCACATGTCAGTCACGCAAACTCAATCTAAATGCACAATTGACTTGGCTCTGATACCAATATTGGGATTAGGACGTACAAGCAGCGGCATTTAAAATTTTCTAATCCCAAATACGAATCTGTCAAAGGCGTTTAGATCGAGGAGATGAAGGTATACCTTTTACGTTTCGAGATTGTCCCTTCCTTTGCGTCTGGAGCTCTTCAAACTCCACAGCCTTCCGCGCTCTTGCTTCCGATCATGAGGAGTCAAAGTTCTTTCAATTGTCTCCCTCTACCAATATCTATGCGAACAATCTCCAACAATAGCAGCGTGCTAGCGCCTCTTTATTTCACTCTCTCTCTAGGGTTTTATGGCTCAAGAGCAAATTCAAATTCAGAATGGGATGCCTCTTCTGTTCACGAGAACTTATATTTATAAAGCTCATAGAGTGCATCATAATCATGGATTAATCTTTTATTAATCTTGAGAAATTCAAATTTTAATTTCAAAAGGATATTCTAGATCTAATCTTGAAATTTGGATTTCAAAAGATATTCTAGATCTAATCTTGAAATTCAGATTTCAAAATATATTCCAGATCTAATCTTGAAATTTGAAATTTGAAATTCAAAATGTGAAATTCAAATTTTTGCAATCTTAATTTGGATTAAATTGATATGATCAAATCATATCCATTTAATTAATCCAAATAATGAGCCAATAGATTTAATTTATTTTTATAAATTAAATTGATACTAGCTATTTAATTTATCAAACAAATTAAACTAACACACACAAATATTATTTACATAATATTGTGCAATTTCGAATTTCAACATATACACACATATAATTAAAATTCGAATAAACCCTAGATATGAAGCTTATTTTGGGTTGTTCTTACATGTGACCCTGTAAGCCCATATAAAGTTGGCAGTGGGCTGATCTCATCATAAGCCCACAAGTCACAAGCAGTCTCTAGCAAGGCATTACGACCACCCAAATCATACGGGGATCGTTAACACAATGTAACCTTTTATACAACCACATCACGTACCTTTTGTCACGCGATATCTTGGTCAAGGATGAGGTATGGATGACGTCATCCTCCTATTCCCAACCATTACTTTCTCGATCCCTAAGTAGTCTGATCAAAGAAATGAAAACCCATTTTCGTTACAACATGGCTATACATTTCTTAAACTCACTCATCGAGGGGCTCAGTAATATCTCTCAACTAATGTGAGGGACAAATCCCATCTTGATCACTCACATTCCTCCAAATGAAAACCCCTAAGCCCGATCATAGCCTTTATCATCACCCGGTCAAAGGTGTTTTTTGACTAGGTCAAAGCTTAGCGACTCTCATGTAGGAATCCATAATGATCTCAGGTCGAAGGGCATTGTGACGTGGTTACATATGAGATAAGCTAATGACTTAATCTATGTAGCTTTCTCATAGCGGGTCGGTCCAGCACCTTGTACTCTTGCTTTATCTTTGTTCCAACATATATAACTGATCAGTGACATTTAGGACAATATTCATAATTTTCCCATGGATGCAATATCATAAAAAACACGCAAAGTTTATGATAATTAAATGGAGAAAATTCATTAAAATAAATAATGTGCAAAGTACAATGATTGGCCTTAGGGCGCAATTTGCAACACTTATTGCTCGAGCATTTTTAGAAAGCATTAAGGTAAAACTTCAACACTTTTTTCTAGAAAATTTCAGCTCAATTGGACTTCATTTACTATTTTTCCTCTTTGCCCAAAATTTGGGCACTTTTTAGGGTCTTGGAACCCCTTTTTTCAAAATTTTATTTTCTTAAAAATTTGTAAAACTCTTTTTACCACTTCTAAACTCCTTGCATGCTAAACTTATCTAAGTTACTTACATAAAATCATGCATGCATCCATATATTTCACTTACATGTCATGTAGGGGTTTTGTAATATCCGTGTTTTTTGCTAATTGAATTAAAGACTAGACTGGTAATTATGTGATGATTCAAGGCCCATAGATATGAAGAGAAAAAGAGAATGCCAATAATGTAATATCCACCCTTTTCTGTAAATTGAAATAGAGGCCAAATTGATAGTTATGAGATAAGATAAGGCAAGAAATAAAAGTACAGAAAGAAAATATGTCAATGGACCAAAGAGACCCTGGTCAATTTAGTCATAAGATTTTGAAATTACTAAGAATGTAAGCCAGGGACATAAATTTCATTAAGTATAAAGACTAAGGGCAATATGGTCATTGGATAAAAAGGGTCAAACCAATAGTAGAAAGTCAAGTTAAAACCTGCAGATAGAAAGAGAGGAAAAAGTTGATGCCAATGGGTTGAATGACCCAAAGTCAGACTTGGCTCAGCGGGAGAAATTTTATGAGAACTCCGCAGTTAAGAGTGCTTGCACTGGAGCAATCTTAGGATGGGTGACATACTGGGAAGTACGGAAAGGACACTGCACAAATGATCAAGGGCGATAAAGTCAAGGTCAAAATGGGAATCATGAAAAGTTAGACAGTGTAAGGGCATTTTGGTCATTAAGTGAAAATGTGAGGGCATTTGGGTCATTTGACAACATCAAAGTCAAAAAGTCAACAGTTGACCAAAATATCAAAAAAATTCACAGAGGCTCAAAAGACAGAGCAGAACTCAGTGACTAATAGAGATTCGACGGATTATTGAAAATCTGCCTAGAATTTTATTTATAGAATTTTGAAGATTCAATGGCTGAAAGTAATTATTTGAAATATGAAAAGACCTTAATCAATTGAGTTCAGGGTATAGAAAAATAAAGTGAATTTTATAGTATTTGATAAAATTATTGCCCAATATAAGATTAAGGCGATTTTCTCGATTACGAGGAAAAAGACCCGAAAATCCCCGAAATATAATTTATTTCAAAAATTAATTTTTGATAATCCAGAGGGAATTTTGAGAAAAGAAAAAGGGCTAGAGTATAATTCAAAAAATGTAGAAATTTTTAATGCCCTAAAAGTATTTTGCCCTTCGATTGCATGTTTTCAAGGATTTTGTAAAGTATAAAATAATCCTGTAAAATTTGAGGAAATCAAGGCGGTATTTTGGGGATAATAAATTTTTCATATTCAAGAGGAAAATATGGAGATTAAATGAGGAAGAAAACATCTCCATAAAAGTAGAAAAAGATTTACCGGAATAAAGTTACTTTTACAGGTGAAAGTTGTAATCGGTAGAAGTGACCGAATGGTAACCAGTTTGATTAATGTAACCAAGGCTTCCAACAGATTTTTACACTCCATGTGCAGCCCCATCATGACACTTTTGGCTAGCCAATAATATGCAAGCATGTGTGGGAAGAGGTGGTCAAGTTGTGGCCCTTAGATTAACCTCTTTAGGATGAAATCTTGGCCATCCATCTAATTAAATAGGATTTTATAAACACCTTTTCCCCTCCATTTTCTGCACATTTTATGCCATTTTTCTCCTTCCCCGATGAGAGAAAATGACGCCATGAACAAGCACAAGAAGGAAGGAAAGTTTCAAGAAAACTTAAGGTAAATGGTTCTCTCATGCAATCTTACACATATTCTTAATCCTTGGAGCTTCCTCTGCAATTCTATCAGTTTAGATTTTTGTTTTTGGCTCTCTTTTGGTGGTTGGAAAGTTAGGGTTCATGAGAGGAAAGATGAGAAACAGTGGGATTTAGAGAAAAAGATTGATTGTAAATGACTCCTTACATGATAAGGAGTTGATTGGTGTATGATTTGTGTTGATTGTTGTTGTATTTGGAATTTTGGAATCTCAAACCCTAAGGGGATATGCTGCTTTTTGATGTAGAAGAGTTGTGTTCAAGCTATATAATCCATGGAAATGAGTTTGGGATCAAGAATATGTTGGTATATATGTTGAAAGTTTGAAAAATCACGATATGGCATTTATGTGTATGTTTCGGTCTGATCTGGAACATGAGGAAGGAGATTTGTTTTGATGATTTTGATGCTTCCAATGACTTTAAAATGAGATTTTGTGTAGGGTAAAAGTGAACCCAAGTTTTGGAAAGTATTAGAAAACATTGAAGACAAGTTTTGATGTCTTAAGGCTTATGTAATCCAAAGAGAAGTTCAAGGGAGTTTTGCATTGATTTTTGCCTTGGTAATGGCTTATGTTTAATAGCCATAATGTTGTTCATTATGCAGGCAAGGGTTTGATGCAAGGAATTAAATTCTCATGTGATCAAGAAAGTATCAAAGTTAAAAGGAAAGTTAAAAGCATAAGGTAGCAAGACCTTCTAACCTTAAGCTCAACTGCTTTGAAAATTTGTATGAAAATATACATGTCTTGTATTGAAAATTTATGATGATTGAAAGTGTGAATATGTGCTTTTGTTTGCTATGGCTATATGCATTTAATTGTTACATGTTGCACTTTTATGAATTCACACTTATCTTGAAAGTTGTCAGAGAATTTTAACAAAGTGTGTTAGAAAGTTTTGCTATTGGGATTTCCAAAAATCTCACCCTCCCCCACTAACCATTTTAGGTGGAAGCTAATCAAAGAGTAGGGAGAAAGTCCATGATGTTTGAATGAATGTGCATTTTATGATGTAAACTTATGTTATTTTGCTTAAAGATTTTAATGTGACATGTAAGTTAAACTCATGCATGTATGATGGACATATGGTAACTAATGTATGCCATAAGAATACTTAATTACATATATTATTAGGATCAAGAAAGGTTTAGAAATCAATATGTGGAGTTATGAAGTTAAGAAGAGGTAAATTTGGCTGTGTTAGAAATGAAGTTGGGCAAACCTCATAATTTTACCTTTCGTGAAACCAAGTAAATGGACTCCAAATGAGTTGAAATTTTATAGAAAAATAGTTCATGTTACAAGCTTTAAAATGAGCTAAAGAACACTGGATTTGGAGTTTTACACAAAAATTTATGATGTTCCAAAGTTGGAAGAAAATCAAAGAAAAACCTGGAAAAATGAGCATTACCAAATGAAGAAATTACTAAGAATGTAAGACAAGAGCATAAATATCATTAAATAGAAATAGTAAGGGCATAAAGGTGATTAGTCATGAAAGGCCAAGGTAAAATTGGAGTAGAAAATGTAAGGGTACTATTGGAATTTTGAAAAAGTGCTTTAAGAAAAGCAAGGGAATTTTGGTAATTATGAAAATATGCAAGGGTATTTTGGTAATTTCACTAAAGTTAAATTCAAAGTTAATAGTCCAGATACCGCAAAATTGATAGATGCCCAACAAATAAAGTAAAACTAACGGAGAAAATTGTGGGTCCCGGATTTTTGAGATTTGGACTAGTTTTCTGCTGGTCAAAAAATAATCATTTGAGGTATCAGATGACCTCAATAAGTTAAGTTTAATATATGGAAAATAAAATTGAATTTTCTAGTTTCTAATAAAATTGTTATCCAGTATCCGGTAAAGGCGATTTCCCAAATCGGGAGGAAAAATACTCGACAACCTGGAAATGGAGTTTTCTTTAAAAATTAATTATGGATAGTCCAGGAAGCAATTTGAGGAATGGAAAAGGGCTAGATTATCAATGAGAAATCTAGAAATTTTTAATGCCCTAAAGCTCAATTGCTCATCGGTTGCACTTTTTTGAGGTTTTGTCAAGGGCAAGGAACCCTGTTGGATTCTGAGCAGTTCCAGGGGTACTGTGGGGATAAAAAATTTCCTACCTAAGCCATGGATATTGGGAGATGAAAAGAGAAAGAAAACATATCCAGAAAACTAGTGAAAGATTTACTGGAGCTAAGTTACTTTAACCATGGTAACTTGTAACCGGAACAAGTAACTGAATGGTAACTGGTTTAGTTAGCCTAACTGAACTTC
Source organism: Vachellia pachyceras (assembly GCA_025593235.1). Taxonomy (NCBI): domain Eukaryota; kingdom Viridiplantae; phylum Streptophyta; class Magnoliopsida; order Fabales; family Fabaceae; genus Vachellia; species Vachellia pachyceras. Next base: position 10,353 of record JANTPZ010027046.1, read on the forward strand.
TAGAAAGCTAGTTACCCCTCATTAATGTCACTTTATGAGAGCCAATAGAAATTAATCAAGTGGTGTAAAGGTGTTGCAATCTTAGCCATTAGATTAAACTTGCAAGTTAAGACTTAATCTCCACCATTCATGCAATATCGAATGAATTAATTAAAACACCATTTTCCCTCTTCTCTTCCCATATTTGGCCAGTACTTCTCTCCTCTCTAAGGAGTTGGAAATTTTGCCATTCTCAAGCAAGAAGAAGAAGAAGAAGAGAAAGCTCCATACAAAAGGTAAGTCATTCGACCAACCAAACAAACCTATTTTATTAAGCTTTGCAACCTCCTTTAGAATTCTATTGGATTAGTTTCTTAATTAATCCTCTCTTTTGTGAGATTGGAATTGAGTTCCAAATGAAAAGGGGGGATTTAGAGGAAACCAAAGGTTGCAAAACACTCCTTGTGTGTTAAGGAGTAAATTGATGTATATATATACTTGGTTTGACTGTTGGTTATTGTTAGTTGAAATTTAGGAAACCCTAAGGTTAAGGGGAGGTGCCATCCACATGTCTATTGATGGGGGAGAGTTGTATTTGAGTTATATGATGCATGGAAAGTAGTTTGGAATCAAGTTTAGGCAAGTATACATGAGAAAAGTTTGAAAAATCTAAACTCCCTCATGTGTTCTGTTTTTTGGCTGATTCAAAAGAAATAGAGGGAGTGGGATTTTGATGATTTTGCTGCTTCCAATGGCTTTAGAAGGAAAAATTGTGTAGGTCGAAAGTGAGAAATGGATTTGGGAAGCATTTGAATCATAAGAACAAGTTTCAAAGTTTTAAGGGTCTTGAAAGGGCAATAAATGGAACATTGCGTTTTTGTATTTTTCTTGTATGGTTGGCGGCTGGAAATTAATAAGTATATTACTATGTGATGTTTAGGAAGTTGAGAAACCAAAGAGCCTATTGGGAAAGTTTACCAAGAGAGCTTTAAAGCCCAAGAAAGGCTCAAAGCTAAAGAGACAAGGTAGCAAAACCATCTAACTTTAAGCTAAGTTGCTTTGGAAAATGCGTTGAATTATGCATGACTTGTATTGAAATTTATTATGATAAAAGTGTGAATATGTGCTTTTGTATGTTATGGCCATATGCATTTAATTGTCACATGTTGCACTTTTATGAATCCACACTTATATTGAAAGTTGTCATGCTATTTTATAAAGTGTGTTAGAAAGTTTTGCTATTGGGGTTTTCCAAAATCTCATTTCCCCCCAACTGAACATGTTAGGTGCAAGTACAAGCAAGGGCAAGGCTAAAGTTAATGGTTATTGAAGATGGCATAATGTGATGTTCTTGCTTGTGGAAGTTTATATGATATATTTGGAACTTTATTTGCAAGTTGATGTAGTTATGTAATTATAAACCTTTACTTGACAAGTAAGTAGATGGATGCCAATCATGCATAAATATATGCTAATATGTTAAGGAAGTAATCATGTATTGCAATAGGTTTGGTTTTTTGTCAAAAAGAGGTTCTGGTAAATTTTCAAGAAATGCCAAGTGTTCATGAAAAGCGGTTCCTAAAACCCTAGAAACTGACCAGTTTTGATCAGAGAGGAAAAATAGCAAACAAGCTCCAAATGAGTTGAAACTCTATAGTTCAATAGTTCACACATCAATCTTTAAAATGAGCCTAGGAATGCTGCATTTGGACCTTTTTATAAAGAGTTATGCTTGTCCAACATTGAGAGATAAATCTGGAAAAATAAAAACTAACCAAACAAACAATACATGTTCATGCAATTAACTGTATTGATTGGGCTAGCATTTGAACTAGTGAGTATTTTCCCCTGTATATCACTTCATAAGCTTCAAATAGAAATTAGAACCACTCAATTTATATTTTTCTAGAATTAGTTATGATTTTCCAAAGTTGGGCCAGAAATCTAGAAATTGACTAAATGAATAGTAACTCGTTTTTCAAAATTCTCAATTTCACTTCTTTGGTTAATTTGAGTTATACAAGGCCCAAGAGTGGTTCATTAGTGATTTATCATGAAGCTTATAGGGGAAATAAGGTGTGACACAAGTTTAGAGTACATACTCTATAACAACCCTTAAACATCAAATCCAACCATTTTACATAATATAGCAAGCGAAAAACATATCATCACGCTTTCTTCTACTCATCAATCACCTTGCTCTTACCCTTACTTGTGCTTACACCTAAAATAGTTAGTGGGGAAGAATGAGATTTCATGGAAATCCCAATTGCAAAACTATCTAACACCCTTTTAAAATAAGCATGACAATTTTTTTAAACATAAGTGTGAATTCATGATAACATAAAATGTGCAACATAGAACAATTACATGCATATGGCCATAGCACATAAAAGCACATATTCACATTTTCATCATCACAAATATTCAACATCAAGTCATGCATAGTTTATAAAACATTTTTACAACAATTAAGCTTAAGGTTAAGACGTTTTGCTACCTTAATCTCTTAACTTCCCTTAACACTTGAAGCTCTCTTGTTCAACTTGGAAAATGGTTTCTTGCACTAATCACTTGCCTATATGATTCATAGCATAATGGTCATTAATCACAAGCCATTACCTAAGCTAAACAACCAAAAAGAGAGTATTGACAATACTTTGACTTACTGCTTGAGCATTTCCAAAAAGCACTAAGTTATAACTTTAAAAACTAACAGAAGCATGCCAAACTCAAATGATTCAATTTTTAGAAACGATTTTCAACTCCATAATTCCTTTAAAAGAAAAGAATATTAATTTTGTTATTATCAAAACAAGGCATCAACATTCTCCCCCTTTTTGATGATGATAACCATAAATCAAGAATTATGAGAATTTTGAATGAACAAAGTGAAATAATAAACATGAATTCCATAGCATAAACACAATATTACACATAGTTCATGTAACACCTCTTACTTGACCCTCTTAGCTTCCATTATGATGAGTTGGAACCAAATTATGGCCTCAAATAACTCGAATTTGTCAAAAGGGACTAAATTGAAAACTTTCATTTTTAAGAAAGTTAATATTCACAGTTTTTCGGGCCAACTTTGAAACTTCATAACTAATTCTAGAAAAATCAAAATCGAGTGGTTCCAACTTCTATTTGAAGCTTGAAAATTCCTTTATGAGGGAAAAATACTCATTTGAACAGTAACTAGTCCAATTGGTACAGATTCATTCGTGAAAATGTACTGTTCATATGGTAATTTTTCATTTTCCCAGGATTTTCTGTGATTTTTCATCAACTTTGGACAGTCATAACTTTTCTGTACAAAATTCCAATTCCAGAGATCTTTGGCTCATTAGAAACCTTGCAATGTAAACTATTTTTCCACAAAATATCAATTCATTTGAAGTTCAT
>JANTPZ010027048.1:0-12111 GCA_025593235.1 Vachellia pachyceras
TATATATATTAGCACTATGTGATTTATTTTGCACCCTCTCGTTTGCTAATTTTGAACCCACTAAATTTTTGCTCAAATTCTTCTTAAAAGATATTAAGAATAAGTCTCATTTATCTCATCAAAATATAGTTTACACCTCCTGATTCAAAATCCTGAGTCCACCACTGCATGTATACATTGGTTCACGCTCACATGCATGTGTTTTATAAACATGATTCACACACACATATAATACACATTTAAAAATATACATGCATGCCTAGTGCAACATGTGTGTAATTAATGTCCTAACTTTTAATCATGTGACCATGTGTTTATTTTCTTCCAATTGCCATGACATAAATCTTGGCTTAACTCTTGCGTCTTAAACCAAATTTCTTTGGAGATAAAAGTATGAGAGAATAAATAGAATACGAGAATAATTAATTAATTAATTGCCCAGTATTTAATATTGGGTTAAGGTCCATCAACATCTTAAGTATTTTTTTCATGTGCATCCAACATTTTAAAGTATTTTACATTCTGAAGTAGTTTTTTTAAACGTGTTCAACACTCAAATTATTTTTTAAATTGATAAATGCAAAATTGTATAAAAAAATACTTCAGAATGCTTAGTACATGTTTATATTAAGGATAAACTCTCTCTCTCTCTCTCACACTCTCTTTATATTTATACTTTTTTAGGAGGCTAAGCCGACAGGGATGGGGTAATTAAAAAGGACCAAAATGATCATATGTTAACATATATTCAAATGAATGTATCTACAGTTGAAAACTTGATAAATTAAGAATATTGACTTGTGTATAAAAATATTTAATGCGACAAAGACAAAATGATATTTGCAAAGTTTCAATAATGGGGAGGTTGATATCTAGACTCAATAATAAAATGGACTATATTCATTATTATAACTTATTTTCAAATCAATGATAGTTGGCAGAAAAATCATATAGTAAATATAAAAAACTCCCCCAAAAAAATGATATAATAAATATTGACTTCTGAGGAGACTTTGGGTCAACAATTCATATGTAAATAAAGGGCTTGTGTAAGCTATTCCCAAAACCTAGGTTTTAACCCAAAATTTAGGTTTTGTCAAAGCACAAAAAATTTTCAAAAAAGCTATTTTGGTTACAAAATCTCAATTTGAAATCTAAGTTTCTTTTCCTATTTTTTCCTTCTTCATCTTTCCTACTTTTTTCTTACTTTCTCTTTCATCTTTCCTATTTTTTCTTTCTTTCTCTTTCCTACCTTTTTCTTTCTTCTCTTTCCTTTTTCCTACTTTTCACTTTTTCCCTTTCCTCTTTTCTACCTACTTTTTGCCTCGAAATCCGTAAAAGCTAATAACTTTCCAAACATAAATCACTTTTCAAAACTTAGGTTTTGCCTCTAAATCTGTAAAAGTTATTTTTCAAAATCTATTCTCCAAAACCTAAGTTTCACGAGTAAAAACTATTTTTAAAATAACTTCTAAGTAAGCCCTGCACCTACTTAAATGGATGGCAGCCTTCTTTTTTATTATTTTAAGTCTTGATCTATAGTCGTCAGTTCCATATATATTAAGTTGGAATATTATATATATATATATATATCTCAAGTTAGAGTATTATGTATATATGGTCATAAAAATTATTTGCGTGTCAAACTACTCATTCAAATCTAATATTTATGAATTATATTACTCATCAGGTTGTATCTGGATTGATTGTGAAAATATATTATATTGCATATTGGAACAAGGCAGTAGAGCTCAATATTTAAATTGGGGTCCAAATTCAATTAATTTTGTAATAGGTTATCTTCGGTTTAAATTTTGTAAACACAAATGCAAAGAAAAAAACAATTAAATAGTTTTAATTAAGTCACCGTTGGTCTTTCTTAATATTATTACTCATATTTTTCAAAAAAAAAAACATGACATGTTTTTCTCACATATTGCCAATGAGATTTGAATTACTCAATCCATTCTCTTGCAAAAAAAAAAGTTAGGGGAAAAATCAAAGTGGGTTCATTAAAACGATACGTAATAATAAATTATTCAAAGAACTGACTATTATAATATAATACCAATCACAGCAAATAGTAATTAGGGTTGTTTGGATAGTCCGTTTAAGTATCCAAAAGTCATTCATGCGCTTACCGAGACAAAATTCCTCTTACATGTTTATCTCAGAATCTGTATCCGTTCTCTCAACAGACTAACCAAACAAGCCCATTATTGGTAGTTTGGTAAGATTCACAAGAATGGGTGAAATTCCCCTCACGTCGCCCAGAACTATAAATTCAAAACGGAATCATCAATTTCAAAAAGTTTGATGATGTACTATGATGCTGTTTCCCTTCAAGCAATGATTTTACATTTTGAAAGTTTCTTCCTTTTTTTGTAATTATGTCTTGGTCAAGTTTTAATATGAAAGGCCATAATTCTACCAACATAATTTTTGTATGGAAGAATTATTGTGCAACCTCGTATAAGCAATCTAATCATTATAAAATTTCACAATTGAACAGCTTATAATGATAAGTTTTGATATATAAAATAACAAAGGCTCATGGTATCTTGTCAACTCAAACGGTTCTTTTGATATTTGAACTACTTATGTAGTACTAAACATTAATGGTTAGTACTAAAAGTTTTTTTTGGAAGGTTAATGTTTCAGGTGTAAATTTTAAAATGTAACAATATTACCAACAATATTCCCCACCCCATTAAAAAATTAATGCTAACCATTAATATTATTAACAATAAGATTGCTTCATTTTAGCATTTCTTGAACAACTTAGAATCTTAAAAAACCTTCAGCACATTGGTGAAGAGCTAAAACTTTCAAGTTAAAACTTTCACTATTTCAGCACACTGGTGTAAGAGCTAGCTTACTTTTTAGATTTATTAAAAAAAGTTAAATAAATTTTTTAATTATAACATACATTTTAAAATATTTATATGTATTGTCAGATTATATAGATTAATTAATTTGCTTCCTTAATCTCTCCGAAAATTTTAACTAACTCTTATATTGAAGAATGGATGTAGTATTTGAGGCATTCCTTTCAAAATTGGAGTTTTCAAGGTAATGCTTGTAATTGAAACATTTTTAACAAGGCTTTGCTTGCTCCTTGGTATTAATCCAAGCTTTCACCTAAAGTAGTTATGAAAAAGCTTTTATCTTTGTTTTTTCCCCAATTTGCAAGCATTCTTTTTCTGTATCCTATTGACTTGTGTATATTATTTCTTCATAAAAGGGGTCAACAAATGAGAAATCATAATCAATTTGGCTTGTACTAAACAAGCGATACTCGGATTCAAGTAGTAGTACCTAATAAAGGTTGTTTTCATTGTTCAAATCTGATGAAGAAATTTTGACAGAGAAGATGTTACACTCATAATATTAGTAATCAAGTGAAGAATAAATACATCACCTATCCAACCACCCACCCACTTGCAAAGTGTTGGATAGTTCTTGTTTACCAACAAAATATTCAATTCCCCAATACTACTCTTCATCAAATAAACATGTATCATCATCATCATTGTATGTATATACTTCAATATTCTGACAAATTAATAATACATCTAACTAATCACCTTGCTTATGACTCAGTGAGAAATAAGAAAATACCCACAAATATGATCCAGAATTTCTAAAATACTTCTTTAAGAGGAAGATAAAGAGAGATGAAAATATAGAGATATATCTAACTTCTGCACAAGTGAGTGTAAATGATAATACTGATGAACCTGCACTTGTAAAATGCCTATCTCAAAACGAGCAAGCTTTTGCCAATCCAATTTGTCACTTTTTGACAGGTTGAGTTCTAGATAAGCAAGGCACGTTTCTCCTTCTCTCTTTCTTTTATTAAAGTTGAGTATTTTAGAGAATCCTCCTTCCTGGTAAAAATCACAAAGTGATTGTTTGGACTTGTAATCACTTGGACTTCTGTCACTAAAAAACTACTTAAGATCACTTGTATTAATGTACTTTTAATGAGTTAAAGATTGTGAATTTCAGGCCAAGAGGACCATGATGGTTCCAGAAAATCCATGTATGCCTCATCAATATTCCTGCCTACTAGGTTGAATCCCTCTGAAGTTCCCAATCCAAGTTCATTCTCTAATTCACGAAACCACTTGTTCTTGTCTGCATTATCTTCAGGAACACTTGGAACCTGAAAAACATTATTTGATTGGAAGGATTCTAGATTCTCCAGAATGTTCCAGATGTCAAAGTCCATTGCGTCATCCATTGGAATTTGGAACAGAGGATCGTCGTCTTTAAGCAGAGACTCTGAAATCTGTCCATCTTCCTCCTCCTCCTCTGGTTTTGATGAATGATCATCAGAGGAAGAGAATGAAGCCGGCGAAGACTCTTTTGGGTTCTCTGTGACGCCGCCATTGATAATAGCTTCATTGGGAACTTGTTTCTCTGAACATTCTGGCTCAATTTGTGCAGAGGAATTGGAAGATGAGTCAGAGGACAGAGTAATGGATTGTGAGGGCTTATTAGGCTTTAATCTTTTCTTGAGGTGTGTGTTCCAAACGTTCTTGATCTCATTGTCTGTTCTTCCTGGCAAATTAGATGCAATCTTTGACCACCTGAAAACCAATTTGTTTGGAATCACATATTAGCTTGATTTTATACAAGATAAACATGATTGTTTAGTGTTTATAAAAATGATGATTTTGATCTCAGTGAGAGAGGTAAATGAATGGAGAAGTAGAGTTACTTGTTTCCAAAGGCATGGTGAAGGGCTATGATGGTGTCCTCTTCTTCCTTAGAGAAATTGCCACGCTTGACATCAGGCCTCAAGTAGTTGATCCATCTCAAACGACAGCTTTTCCCACATCTCACCAATCCTAAAACCCACACCACAAAATTACTCCTTCAATTTTCTCATACCACAATCATCCTCAACCAAAAAACAAAGAACGAAATTTACCATTAGGGCCTAAGCAACCCAATTAATAAACAAAAGGTTTTAAAAATTGGTTTGTCATCAGATCCCAATTGTAACTGATCCGGTTGCTATTGACGGCTAGTGATGTTGTTAATGACAATTAGACCAGCTACTGTTGGGACCTGATGGTAATTTTACTAATCTTTGGGATTATTTTGTTCATTAATTTCTCTATTTAGGATCTGATGGTAAATTTCAAAAAAAAAAAACTTGCACTCCAATTATTCATGTTAAATCAAAAATAATATAATAAATTTTCATCACAATCATTTAATTCCCTATGAAAGAGGATGATGACCCATATACACATCTCTCTCCAATCTATACATATATATTAAACGTTGGGGGGAAATGGATATGGTAGTTTTCCATATCTGGAATGATACTCAAGCCGGCTAGGTAGGTGAACATGCATCATCGTCATCACCATCACAAATATTGTATTATTATATTTGGTTTTCTGGGGTCCAAGATTCCAATATTTGGTAGTGGCAGGGCCCACAATTTGACCCAATTCAAAAAAAATAATACATAATACCATAAAAATATTCCATTTTGTCATCATTTTTAAATGTTTAAATCAATATCAATACTAATGCTGCAACATGTTATATCCAAATTTACTAAATATTTACAAACAGCAAATGACTCAACTCATTTTTAGATTCCCCACAACATTTCATTTATGAACAAAAACAAAACTGAAACTACGCAAACTCTTGAATCATATGTAAGCTCTAGGCCATAGCCTCCTAAACCTGATCAGTTTTCTGTATTGAAAAAACTGCAGATTCAGGAGAAGCCATAGAGCAAAATATATATAATGCATTTTACAAGGACTGAAACTGGAAAAACTATTGAAGATTCATATGAAAAGAGAATGAGAATTTCGAACAAAAGAAGATATATGGTTTAATTAAACACAAACCTGCAAGCTTAGGAAGAGCTCTCCAGTTATCATGGCCATGTTTTTTGATGAAGCTGATGAGCTTAAGGTCTTCTTCAGGACTCCATGGTCCTCTCTTCACCTTTGCTCTATCACAGCAAGGTGCTCTTCCTTTCCCCATTGATTGTTTCGTTCTTCTTCTTCCCCTCCTCCTCTTTCTCCAACGACAACGACGACGACGCAAAATTTGCAGAAGAGACCTTATTAAATAATTTGCAGAAGTGGCCTTATTATGAAACTAGAAGACTGCTTCATATATACATGTATGTATCTGCATAATATTCTTCTCTCTCTCTCTCTCTAAAGTGAGTGAGAAGAAGAGAAGTGAAGAGAGAAGGGTAGTGCCTAAAATATAAGCCCACGGCTAGTGCAATATATAGAAGTATTGTCCAGCCAAGATTATGTTTTATGTTTTATTTTTGTTTTTCTATTATTTTCTATATGTTTGTTATTTACTGAAATCTCCCTGACTTCCTTCTTCTTATTTTTTTTTTTTTTTAGGAAGCTCACTACTGTAAAGGTATTCAAATAGTCAAGCAAGGATTGAGATTATAACCAACCATTTCTATTGATCTATAATGACTTATAATGAGCTTGGATTCTCTCTGTTGAATCTTTTAAACTTCTAATTTCTAATTGAAATTATTATAATCTCATAGTAAGTGATGGCAACTCTCTGTGTACTCTGTCTTTTTTTTCCGTTTCCTCAACAAAACTAAGAACATGGTGGGTAGATACAGACGAATTTCTTATGAGGAGACTAATAAGCTAAGTTTAAATGAAAAATTAATATTTTTGTTCTTATATTTTAATTTGGTTGTAACTTAATCATAATAGTTTGACACAATCCGACTCAGTTCTTATAGTATTCACTAAGTTGGAATCCATTTCCGAAACTTTAACTTACTATAACACATCCTCTGCATTTTTAATCATTTAAAACTTTAGTTCTTAAACTTTATTAAACAAATAATTTTATCTTTAAAAATATAGGGTCTAATATCTTAATTGATTTAATAACAGAGACTGAGTTTCGTATCAAGTTAAAATTCAAAGATCAAGCTATAGTTGAGTCAAAATTATAGGAAGTATGTTGTATCGAATTAGGTTTCATGAATTGAATCACAACAAAATCAAAACTACAAGAAGGATATATGTGGGGTCCAATAGGTTGGACCAAAGTGAGGACGACTAGCATATCACTTGATGAGCACCAGATCCAATTGTTTGAGCTCATTTGTTCATTGATCTCACCTCAATCTCAAAAAGAAAAAGAAAAAAAAAACAGAGTTTGCGATGCTCTTACCTGGAAACAGGGCTTTCAGAGCTTTCTTTCAAGCTTAATGGGGTGGTAGGTTGATGTCAGTGCCCTTCTTGCTATGTCTGAATGTTAAATGATGTTTATAGATTGTTCAGTTGGAGTTTTCTGAGCTTTGAATGTTATATTTTATGGGTTCCTATTTATTAATTCTCCAGTTGAGCTGTGGTTTCTGCTTGCTTCATCATATTTTTCCTCTGCATTTCAGTCTCTGTTTTATTTTTAGTTTCTAGGTCCCCACGTTTCATGCATGTATTAAGTTTTGATAAAATGTTTTAAGACATTTACATACACTGAAATAAATCCATTTTTTTATGAACGAACAAAATGATATTAGCAGATTACATAGTTATATATCATTTACAAAGCAGAAAATAAACAGGGACGACTGTTAAGAGAAGAAAAGGATACAAGGAGAGGCCCATGTAGGCTGAGAAGAAAGGGAAAAGACTTTAAGAAGGAGATGATGTCTTGGTGGATGAGATATTGGTATTCAAATCCTTTGGCTTGTCTGAGTAAAAGGAATTTCTTTGAAAGTTTGAAGGTTTCCAACATGTCTCTTTCCATATTTGTGAAGAACTCAATTGAGAATTAATGATCCAGTTCATAAATGAGCGAAGAAATTTAGTTGTGTGTGTGTGTGGGAAAGATTGTTGCGATGTGTCGATTTTGCTCATTAAATTAAAAAGCATATATAGTCAAAATTTTCGTAAGCATCCAATTTACCTAGATACTAGCTAGATACTGACGGGACTTTACCATTTTTAAATGTAGTAGCGTTTTTAAAACCACTACTAAATAATTTTTTCCAACTTCTCATATTTTAGTCACGGTTTTTAACCCGTTACAAACATCTAACCCAAAAGCCTAGTTCCCCTAATTTAGTAGTGATTTCTTGTCCGCTGCAAATATTTACTCATCGTCATGTCGTTGTTCTCTAGTTGCAGCGGCTGCTCACAAACGTTGCAAATGTAGTAATGGGCTTTTCTATCTATGTCTCGGTTCTGTAAAATCGCTGCTAAATTGCTTGCTACAACATTTTTTGCAGTGATTTTCTAAACCGCTACTACATACATCTATATTAGTCAAAACCATTACAAATGCATAAAATAACCGTTATTGATACTACTTTATTTTTTGTAGTGCCTCTCTTGAATGTAATTGCCTTATACTCCCTGTAATCTTATATAAAAGTTACAACTAATCAAATCAAATACATCAAACTGTTGGTTAAAATAATTTAAAAGTAATAAATATGTCATAGATACATTCTATTCCAAATGTACTCTTATTTACGGGCAGAGAATGAGCAGAGGTAATTAACTGCATATCAATGGGTGGGAGTTAGGGCTTCTCAGTTTTTGTGAGGAAATCAAAGGCAGTAGTGAAGAAGAGTACGTAGAAGATGAAAATAAATGCCATGGGTCCTGTTAGTGGTTCATTCAGATGTTGTTTTGGGATTGAGTGTGTGTTTGAGAATTCCGTTGAAAGAAAGGAGTTTACGGATTTCTAAATGGTTTTACGAAGTTCAAGATAATTTTTATGGATCTCGAAATGATTTTTACAGATTTTGATATTGTTTTTTCTTGGCTTGAGTGCACTGTTAGGGATACGAAGTTCCCAAACAAACACTAAGTCTTGAGAAGGGTAATATGGCTTGAGTTGTTGCTGGATGCATTATGTTAAGTAATTATGAATACATATAAGTGTTCAAAACCAATTGGAGCTTGGTTAATCTAGCATCATAGGGAGGCTATTTGTACTTATACTCTAATCAAATTATCAAAGCATATTATAAGCCAATAAATTTTAACTAAGTTGTCAGTGTTTTGGTTGAATTAGTGCGGAAGGATTTTAGCAAGGAAGAGTAGGGATGGATGATCATAGTGCTAAAAATAGAATTGATGAGTCCTTTTTCTAAGAATAATTATAATTGGTGTGAGATATCTATCTGTAGGAGAAATGTTAGTTTTTTTGTGGTTCGGAATTCTAATGTATGGTTATGAGATGATCAATTTAGAATCATCAATTTGAACATGTTCAATTAGTTTGTACAATGTTCATCATTCATGTGCCTATCGACCTTGTTCTTTTTCAGGCAAGACTTGCATATGGATTCCCATGAAAGCGGATTATTAGCCAGACAGTTTATGAAAGCTTCTTGGATGGTTCTTATCCTATGAATCGGGTATCCCATGACAGGCTTATTTGGCATATAACATTCGGAAAATTTCTTTTGATCTAGTCTTTTATTCTCATTGCATTGAATAACTTATGAATGCCTACTTTCCAGTTTTGCTTACTTTTTCAGGAAATTCTTGTCTTTCATCTGGTCGGTTGCTTTATTTCCTACTTCTAAAACTTTATAACTCTCTTCGATTTCAAAATAATCATTTTCTTTTTGGAAAAAAACATTTAACATGCACATGTGTTTAAATTTGCAAAAAAAAAATGTAACTTATAATTAGAATCGGTCATATTCCAAAGAGTGTAACTTTTAATACACAGGAGCAGAGGGAGTACAACATCATGTGCCAAACATTTTTTTTCAAATCTTTCCTTTCTTTTAATTCCCTTTTTTGTGAACCAATCACACTGGTAACATTCATTTACCTCGTGGTCATTTTCTTCTTTCACTTTTGAATTCTTTATTATTAAAAGAGAATCTATCATAAGGATATATTTGAAGAGTAATAGCCATCAAATGAGACTCGTAAGGATGATGTAAAGGGATCAGAGGGAATTCCAACCCGTCAAGGATTTGTTTGAAAGTTATTTTGAAAAGAGCTTTTATAGATTTTGAGGTAAAATCTAAATTTTGAAAAATAATTTTTACAGATTTCGAGACAAAACCTATGTTTTGAAAAGTGATTTATATTTGGGAAGTTATTAACTTTTACAGATTCCAATGCAAAAAAGTGGGTCAAAAAGAGAAAAGAGAAGAAAGAAAAAGTAGGAAAGAGAAAAAAGAAAGAAGAAAACAAATAGGAAAGAGAAAGAAGGAAAAAAATAAGAAAGAGGAAAAAGTATGAAAGAAAAACCTAGGTTTCAAACCGAGATTTTATAACCAAAATAACTTTTCAGAAAAAATTTTATACTTGGACAAAACCTGGATTTTGAAACCAAACATAAATTTCAGAAAGTGATGAAAAACAAGCCCTAAAAAGATTAGTTGTTTAATTTAGTATTATTTCATTTTCCCACCACATATAAATTGGCAATATTAGTTAGACGCATAACATAGTTATAATCAAATGTTAATTGCATACATTGTTAATAATTAATAAGTAAAATAAAATAAAATCAAGAATAATGACTATGAGTAATAATACTCTATATATTTCAACCACCAGGTCATTTTTTAGTGATAAGTGACGTCAGGCATGATTTAATTTGGTATTGGATTTTCCTGTAGGTACTGCTTCAACGGATTAATGATATAAAAATTAATCAGTTGACTAACCGAAGTACAAATTCACCAACTAATAACCATAAAATTAGAATTTTATCCCCCAGCTAGCATGGTTGGCCAAAAACAAAAAGATACCAGCTAGATAGGATGATGCAATGTATTTAAAAAAAATTAAATTTAATAATAATCCATATTTAACTATTTTAAATGTTTTGGGTGCTTAAACATAAATGCTCATGAATTGTATATTCGATCATTTGGCACGTATGCTTTGTCTCCCAATTATTTTGGTTTTTTTTTTGCCTGGATGAAGACTTCATCCTATTTATTTAAAAAAAAACATATCCTATCCATAATGTCACAATTATACTCATTGAATGACATAATATATATTAATCAAGCTCAATTAGAGCATATAACATAATTGCTCGTGTATGCAAATTTTCTCATTTGTTTGTGAATCTTGGGCATGTTGGGATTTGTTAAAGAGAGATACTTGTGCAAGAAATTGAAAGGTATTTAGATAAATCTCGTCCATTAAAAATCAAAGGAAAATAGTATTCTTTTACATTGATTCTCACTAGTAAATGACGTTATACCTACGAATTTTTCCTGCAGAAAATTTTCGTAGGTAATTTTCTGCGGATTTTTTCGTATAAAAATTACCTACGGGTTTTTAGTCAAAATCTCCGGAAATAAAACATTTTTTTGCAGTGTCATGTCCTCTATATATATGCCCTTGGCCACCTATTGATATATTTATACAAATGAGTCCTGGTTCATGAGCTTTTAACTAACTGGAGGACTTTTCTTTTATCATAAGAGTGAATTAAATATTATATCTAACAAATCTAATGTTAAAAAGGACAAATTACACTTATTCAGTTTAATCTGTTGGGTTAGCAATTGTTTTCCATACTTAATTAACAATCATGTAATTCATATAAATTAATTTGTCAATCCCATCCATCTTAATGAATTCAGAAAATATACAAGCATGCGAAAGGCTCATCTATGTAATAATTAATTTTATCACTTTCTCATTTTATACCCCATAATTGATTTTCGAATGAGGGAATCAAAAACTAAGATTTTGAATAATATATGTACAAGGGATGACAGTCATCCAAGCAACCTTTTTCATCCTATTTTGAAAAGACAAAACAGGTTAAAAAGGTTTGGTGAGAGACTATGGGCTTGTTCGGATATCATTTTCAGGATAATTTTATAAATTTTGAGGCGAAACCTAAATTTTGGAAAATAACTTTTACAGATTCTGAAGTAAAACCTAAGTTTTGAAAAGTATTTATGCTTAGGAAGTTAATATCTTTTATGGATTCCGGGCAAAAAGTAGGTAGAAAAGAGGAAAGAGAAATAATGAAAAGTAGGAAAGAGGAAAGAAAAGAAAGAAAAGGTAGAAAAGATGAAAGAGAAAGAATGAAAAGTATGAAAGAGGGAAGAGAAGAAAGAAAAAGTAG
>JANTPZ010027049.1:0-13851 GCA_025593235.1 Vachellia pachyceras
TCAATTGAATAATTGGGGTCCTAAAGGTTTACTAATTTCACGAAAACTTTAATTCAACAATGAGAGATGCCTAGGATTATTTTTCACCAATGCAATTCCTAAAAATTAAATACATATAACTCTATTAGTGATTAAATGACATAATATGTTTGTCTAAGGTTCAAAAGCAATTGATTAAGCTCTCTCAAGTCATAACCAAATTAATATTCTCTTTTCACATGCACAATCTCTTGCTACAGTTAAAAGAAAATAATCATTAAGCAACAACCTTAATATGACAATGCTAGGTTAATAACTATATCTCTATGTTATTAACAAACCATCCATTTAATTATTTAAAATTCAAGTCTAGCATAATTTTATCTAAGTCCTGCAATTAAATTAACTCTCTCAAGCTTAATTCAATTGAACAATTCAATCTAAGTGATGGCCAATCAATTAGAAGCATTAAGCACAAGATAAAATTAACATATAATTGTCACTAATCACCAAAGAGAGTATTATTCAATCTCAATCCATGCAAAGGTTCCAAATAATCCTAGAGCAAATGATTTAGCCACTAAACATTTTAGCACAAGAGCAAAGCATAGAGGAATTTAATTCAATGAGAGGACAAAGGAATTTAGAAATAAGGAGGCTCCAAACGCGGCCATAGTTTCCTCAACATAGCCAACACCAGTCGACGCTTTCACGTGCTCTGGTTCAGCTTCCGTCGTCGCCTCTCCCTTCTCGTTCACAGCCACAACGCCGCTAGACTGTTGCTCCTCAGCACCATGAAACTGTTCCTCATCGCCAAAATACCAGTGACGCTCTCTGTTGCTGAAAAACTGTCACTCGCTTACAAAACTCTCATGCGCCGAAAACTCTTGTTCTTGCTCTGCTGAAAGTCTCTCGTCGCTCCTTGCTCGTGCGTCAAAACTCTAGCAGCAGCTCTCAAGGTCGCCAAGAACTCGTGCTCGTCTATCCAGTTCTCTGATCTCCAGCTCTCGTGCGTGCAAAGGAGTTCCTCCTCTCCCCGAAAAACTGTTTCTGCTTCTCTTTTATCTCCTCTCCAGCGCCGTCAAATCTGTTCTTCATTTTCCGCCCTTTTTACCGCTATTCGTTAGGTTTCTCCAGCGTCTTTCTCTTCCACGCACAACGACGCCGTTCATTGATTCCAAAATGTTTAATTCCACTCTGCTATTGAACCATGCATATATTGTTATTAATATAATAATAATAATAATAATAATAATAATTAACCTACAATCAAGGATCAAAGTTCCTTTTTTTTATTTGTTTCTAAATTTATTATAATTGAACTAAAATCACGAATCATGTGATAATTTCAAATCTTATCAAAATCCTTCTTAAACCTTTTAGTTTTGCCTTAATAACTCCCCATATATATCAAATTATATATCAAATTCTATTAAAACTGGGGAGTTATCACTAGCATTGACAGAGAGGGCTAAAGAGGCCTATGAACTTAACCAACTTATGGAAGATTCTATAGGAAACAAGATATGGTCCTTTGCTTCTTTGAGATAATATCACATAGTGATATGTTGTAATATCCAAGTTTTTGTAATCGGGAATACATGATGAACGAATGGCTATAGATTAGTTAAGGGTATGAGAATGAAAGAAAAGAAAGGAAGGGTAAAATGCCATTTTACCAAAGTAGAAAAAGTAAGGGCAAAATGATCATTTTGAAAAATTGTAAGCAATGACATTTGGGTAATTTTGAGAAACATCAAAGGGCATTTTTTTAATTTTGAACAAAATATTAGAAAACCCTCACACACTGAAAAGTAGGGAAAAATTTACCGATTAATAATTGAGGCATGGTTAAGGTTAAAATGACAAGAATAACTTTTACGGGAATTTTGAATGTTATTTAATATTTGACTATTTAATAAATAATTAGTCAAATATGATTATTTAAAATATCTGATTTCAAAGAAAGGAAAAATAGCTCAAAAATTATAGAAATTCATCAGATTGATTGCAAGAGAAAGTTATAAACAGTTTGCTGAAATGAAAGAAAAAAGCTCAGAAAAACCTTGAATTAGGGTTTTCTTTGAAAAATAACTAACGGCATTCTAGAAAGGTGTTTGAAGAAAGAAAACTCATGTGAATATCACAATAATTTTGGAAATTTTTAATTACACTAAACTAGTCAAGTGATTTGGGGTTTCCTAAAAAGTATTTTTGATGCCATAAAGTAGCTTTATGGAACTTAAAGTTATGGTAAAGAAGAAAGTGTGATCCATATTGTGCCACTTGGTATTCTCTCGTTTAAAGGTGAAAAGTAAGACTAGATATTAAATCAAGTGGCAAAATATAACAGTGTAAAAATATCAGTTCAATCGGGACCTATACTATCTAGGTTTTCGATAACTGGATGCAAAGGTTAAATGAATAGCTAAAACTTAATTAAGGTCGAGAAGATGAAACGAAAGGAAAGGAAGATGAAAATGTGATTCTGTCAACATAGAAAAGCAAGGGCAAAATGGTCATTTTGAATAGGTAAGGGACGAAAGTGTTAATTCATGAAATTCAAGGGTATTTTGGTAAATAAGGGAAATTCAAAAGGTATTTTGGTCAATGTTTGACCAAAATATCAGAAAATTTCACAGAGTCCCAAAAGATAGAGAAAAATTCATTGATCATCAATTGAGGCCAAAATTCATTGATCATCAATTGAGGCCTGATTCATATCGAATGATAAAATAACCTTTACAGGAATTTTAAAGGTTATTTAATATTTGGATATTTAATAAATAATTAATTAAATTTAGTTATTTAAAATATCCAAAGGCCAAAGTGTAACATCTGTATTTTACTGTAACTTGAAATAAAAGCTAAATCGGTAGTCATGGGTTAAGTTCCAGAGATATGTAGTACAGAAAAAGAGGAAGGTAATAAATCGAAAAGATTACCGGTCAACTTAGCCCTAATGGATTGAATTCCATTAGATCTTCTCACTTAAGCGTGTTTTCCCTATAGAAATGGAAGGATAGGTGACCTTCTGCGAATGACACAAATGTCATTAAATGAAAAGGAAAAAATGAATGTTTAAAAAGGAAAAGGGCATTATAGTACACAAGAGAAAGTATAAGGGCATTTTGGTCATTTGACCAAAGTCAAAAGTCAATAAGTCAACATTGACCAAAATATCAGAAAAATTTGTAAAGGCCCAAAAGGTACAGAAAAATTCACTGATCAAAATAAGAGGCGTCAATTTTTGCTAAATCAGCCTAGATTGATGATAATAGAATTTTAAAGATCATTTAATTTTTAGCATTTATAATTAGCCAAAAATAATTATTTGAAGTACCTAGAGGCCTCAAATGTCTGATTTCAAGGTTAGGAAAAATAGTTTGAATTTTTTAGCATTTTATAAAACTATTGCCCAGGATACGAGAAAGGCGATTTCTCGGATCCAAGGAAAAATAACCAGAAAAACCCTGGAAATTAGGCTTTCTTTAAAAACTAATTAAAGATATTTCGGGAAGCAATTTGAGGAAAGAAAAAGGGTGAGAATTGTAATACTCCTTATTTTATCTCTATAGCTTCATATTATATCACTATTGAGCCATTCTAGGGCCTTAGATAACTCAAAACCAAAGATGTGAAATAAAGATGTTCAACCCGAGATACTATTCATTTGGTCAATTTTCCAAATTTCTAGCCCAAATTTTAAAATTCATAACTAATTCTAGAAAAAATCAAAATTAAATGATTCCAATTTCTATATGAAGCTTATAACTTTATCTATAGGGGAAAAATATCATTTGTTCAAAATCTTGCCTAATCGATACAGTTTATTCCGCTAAACAAATCATTGTTCATTTGGTCATCTTTCCATTTTCCAGATTTTTCCTTCAACTTTGGAAAATCATAACTTTTTATCTACACATCCAAATTCAGTAAACTTTATCTCTTTAAATATTGGAATGTGTAGTATTTAACCGGAAAATTTCATGCCATTTGGACTTCATTTGCTATTTTTCCTTACTATTCAAATATTGGGCAGATTTAAGGGTCTTAGAGCCCTCTTTCTCAAAACTTTTCTTTTCTTAAAAATATGTAAATCCCCTTTTTTCCATATACATTCACCTTCCATGATTTCACATGCATTCATACGTATATTCACATCATCATGTAGAGGTTTAAGGGTTTACATACATTCAAAGCTCATAGACATATACATAGAACACCAACATATAACTTGGCAAGCAAAGGGTAATAAAATGCTTCATTGACTCTTCATGCACTTTGCCTTTACCTTTACTTGAGCTTGGACCTAAAATGATTAGTTGGGAGAGAGTGAGATTTTTGGAAATCCCAATAGCAAAACTATCTCACACACTTATAAATATGCATGATAATTTTTAAAGATAAGTGTGAGCTTATGATAACATAAAATGTGAAACATGAGACAATTACATGCATATGGCCAAGGCACACAAAAGCACATATTCACACTTTCATCATCACAAATATTCAACATCAAGTCATACATTTTCACAATAACTTTACTTAAGGTTATAAGTTTTGCTACCTTCATCTCTTAACTTTCCTTGAACTTGAGAGTTTTTTTTCTCTTCCTTCCAAAATGGCTCTTTGATGGTTTAGTTTCCTATACATAATACAACATCATAACCATCAATCTTAAGCTATTACCAATGAAAACTCAACAACTCTCCTCTTGCACTTGTACAAACCCTAGACTTGTAAACTTGCTCAAATGATTTCTAATGCTTCCAAAAACTTTTTCTCACATCCACCCTACACAATTTTTCATTCTTAAGCTAATGGAAGCATCAAAATAATGAAAATCACACACCTCCTATTATTTTCTGACTTGGCCAAAAAATAGAACAATGAGGAAATTTGTGATTTTCAAACTTCCATCATGTATAATAACATATTCTTGATCCCAAAACACTTCTCATGCATTATTTAGCTTGAAAACAACTCTTCCTCATCAAATAGAAATTTGGACAGCACCTCCCCTTACTTTTCATGCTTCCAAAAATTCATACAAGCATCAAACAACAACAATATATACACCAATCAACTCCTTGTCATACAAGGAGTGATTTGCAACCAACTATTTCCTCTAAATCCCTCTCTTTCTCACTTTCACCATGAAGAACCCTAACTTTAAATCTTGAAAAAGAGAGGTTTAATCAAGAAACTAACCAATAGAAGTGTAGATGAGGTTGCAATCATCAAGAATATGTATAAGTTTGGGTGGTTTAGCTTCTTACCTTGTGAGTTCTTGAAGCTTTTCTTCCTCTTCCTCAAGCTTCTATGGCATCTTCCCCTCCTCTCTTGGCAGCCAAGAAGTCGTGCAAATATGAGGAAGAAGAGGAGAATTTTTGCTTAATAAAATCCATGCAAAAAGAATGGATAGCTAAGATTGATTCTTGATTTCCAAGTTTTATCTAATGGTTGAGAACTCACAAACAACTCACCCAGTTGATCTCTTTGTTGGCCAAGGTGTGGCATCAGTTGTCCCATGGCGAAGGCCCAAGGGGCCAAGTCATAGTCAAACCATGGCGCTTGGGCGTCTACTCTATTGTGGGTTAAGGAAATAGAGTTGCGCCCAGACTAACAGTTATAACTTTTGGCCTAATGGTAAGCGCTTGATCCTAACAATTGGTATCATAGCCGAGGTCACGGGTTCGATTTCCAGTAGGAAAATTGCTGAGGGAGAGATTGTTGGCCAAAGTGTGGCATTAATTGTCCCATGGTGGAGGCCCGAGGGGCCAAGTCATAGTCGAACCGTGGTGCTTGGACATCTGCTCTACTGTGGGCTAAGGAAATAGAGCTATAGCTTTTGGCATAGTGGTAAGTGATTGATCCTAACACTCTTCTCATTATTCCTCATAAGTTGGTCATTGATGAGTGTAACTAGTTTCTAGAAACTTGGTTACACAAACCAAATGGTTGCCATTCGGTTACTTGATCCGTTTACAACTTATACCAGTAAAAATAAATATTATGGTAACTTTTTCTACTTTTCTAGAGACCTTTTTAATTATCTTTTAATCTCCAAAAATAAATTACTCATATGAAAAAATATTTGTCCCAAAAATATCCTTAGAAATTCTCAAATCTCTATAGGGTTACCTTACCCTGTCTACATACAAAAAATCGGTCCACCAACAAGCAATTGCATTTTAGGGCATTAAAAATTTCTAAAGTTTGCACTGATACTCTAACCCTTTTTCTTTCCTCATAATACTTTCTGAAATGTCTATAATTAATTTCTATAGAAAATCCAATTCTTCAGGGTTTTCGGATCTTTGTTCTTTTGATCCGAGAAATCGCCTTTATCGTATTCTAAGTAATAGCTTTACAAAATTTTAGAAATTTCATATTATTTTTTTGTACCTTGAACTTAGATATTGGAGGCTACCTAATACCTCAAATAATTACTTTTCTTTAACTAATCTTTAAAATTCTCTAGACGGAAATCTAGGCCGAATTTGGAAAGCTGCCTTCTATTATTTTGATCAGTGGATTTTTCTCTATCTTTTGGGCATCTGTTAATTTTTCTGATATCTTAGTCAACTTTGACCTTTGACTTTGACTTTTCGTCAAATAACCAAAATGCCCTTGCATTTCCTCTTATTTACTAGAATGCCCTTGCTTTTCTTTCAAAATTCCAATATTACCCTTATAATTCTACTTTCATCTTTTCCTTTAATGATATTTTTGTCCTTCCCAAGAGGTCGCCCATCTTGTCATTGCTCCAGGCCAAGCACACTTAACTATAAAATTCTTAAAAATTTCAATCCAGTAGGCCTACACTACTTGTGATCTTTCTAGTTCACTAACTTCCTCTTTTTTGCATTTTCTATCTCTGGGCCTTATTTCATATCATACCTATCGATGTGACCTTTAATTACACTGATAGTAAAAGTATGGATATTACAAGAATGTCAGTGAAAATCTTAGGAATTTTTGGTGACCTTGGATCTAGTGCTTAACGGTAAGCTGTTTTATCGATATTGCAACAACATAAAGTAACTTTTTGGAAACTTAAAGTTTCCAAAAGTATTATTGTGATGATCACTTTTGCCACTTATTTTAGGCATATTTGAAGATCAAAAGAGAGAAATGAATGTCCCTAAAAAGTGGTAAAATTTATCAAAACAAAATTGCTTTATCGGTATAAGTTATATGAGATCAAGAAAATATGCTACAAATTTAGTTTGGTTTGTGTAATCAGATTTTTGGCCTTAGTTCCAGCCCATTTATGGCATACAATGAAAGGCCAACAAGTGTTAAATGTGTTGGTTTATTATGAGTCACTGGATCCATCAACTTATGCAAGATACAATTTCAACCCTTCATTATTTTTACAAGTGTTTAAGTGGCAATTCTTTCTTCTTCCTCCTCACTTTGTGACTGACTTTTTGGGCTGGAAAATAGAGCATTTGGCATCCTCCATAGCCAAGAAGAGGAAGAAGAAAAGCTTCATAAAACTCCAAGGTAAGTGGTTCTACCAAGCAAACCTACACATATTCTTGATCCTTGGAGCTTCCTCTTCCTTTCTAACGGTTTAGATTTTTGGTTTAGCTCTCTTTTGGTTGCTGAAAATTTAGGTTTCTTGAGAGAGAAAATGAGAAAGAGAGGGATCTAGAGAAAAAGATTGGTTGCAAATCACTTCTTGCATGATAAGGAGTTGATTGATATATATATATATATATTATGTTGGTTCGATGTTTGTATGAAACTTTAGAATCTCAAAACCCTAGGGGAGGTGCTGCCCAAATTTTTATTTGATAAGGATGAATTATTTTTGAGTTGAATAATGCATGGAAAGTGTTTTGGGATCAAGAATAAGCTACTACAAGCCATGAATGTTTGAAAAATCACTATGCTTCCTTTGATTCTGTTTTTTGGTCAGGGCTGTAACAGTCAAAAGGAGTGAGTTTTTCATGATTTTGATGCTTCCATTGGCTTTGGAATGAAAAATTGTGTAGGGTGGAAGTAAGAAAATAATTTGGGAAGCATTTGAAATCATTTAGACAAGTTTAAAGGCTTAGGGTTCATAATGTTCAAGATGAAGCTTGTTTAGTTTTAATAGCTTTTATGGCTTGGAATGGTTTAAGATTAATGGCCATATGTTATGAATTATGTAGGCAAGTGAGTTGTGCAAGGAGCCATTTGAAAGGTTGAATAAGAGAGCTTTCAAGTTTCAAGAAGAGTTATAAACAATGGTAGCAAAACTCCTAACTTAATGTTAATGTTGTAATGATAAATACTTGTGAACTCTGCATGACTTGGTGTTGAAATTGTGATGTTAAGTATATGAATTTGTGACTTTGATTGCTATGGTCATATGCATATCATTAATCTTTTGTAACATTCCATGTTATTTAATTCATACACACATTTATGAAGAACTTGTCATGCATCATTAACATGTTAGTGTGTTTTACTATTGAGATTAACTAACCATTCCTAGGTCGAAGTGCAAACAAGGGTGAAAGCAAGGTGAGTGAAGAGTAAATGAAGATTATTATAGCCTTTTGGAGGCAAGTTGTGTGATATTATCTTATGTACATGTTTATGTGCTTTGGACTTAATGTAATATCCAAACCTCTAATTTATGGTGTGTGTATATGTATAAATGCATGTATGATCATGTGAGATAAGTTAGTTATGGCATGAATGCTTTACAAAAATTTTTGAGACATGTAAAGTTTTGAAAAAGGGGTCCAAAACCCTTGAAAAATCCCAATCTTTGAACTATGAAGAAAAAAAGTAAACTAAGTCCAATTGAGATTATATTTTTCAGGAAAAGAACTTGAAATATTGAAAAATGACCATAAAAATAGTGCATCTTCAATTAATAAACTGTATTGATCGGGCAAGGATTTAGACAAATGAGTATTTTTCCCATGTAGGGAATGTTATAAGCTTTATATAGAAATTGGAACCACTCAATTCTGATTCTTCTAGAATTAGTTATGAATTTTCAAAGTTGGGCCGAAAATCTGGAAAACGACTAAATGAATAGTAACTCGAGAAGAATTTTAAAATTTCAATTCTTTGGTCAATTCAAGTTAAGTAAGGCCTAAAAGTGGTTCAATTGGTATAATATGAAGCTAATGAGACAAATTACGGTGTGTTACACTAAAATATCTGATTTCAGAAGGGGGAAAATAGTTTGGGAATTGTAGTAATTGATAAAATTATTTTCAAGAGAAAATCAAAGACAGCTTCTTGGAATGAAAAGAAAACGGCCTAAAAAACCTCGAATAAGGGTTTTCTTCAAAAATTAATTAAAGAGAATTCTGGAAGTATAACAAGGAAATAAAAATTATGGAGGTATTATATAAATTTTGGAAATTTTTGGTGACCTTAAACCAGTCCAGGGATTAGGGAATTTTCAAAAAGTAATTCCTATCCGATTAAGTAGCTTTAATAATAGCTAAAGTAGCTTTATCTATATAAAGCAATTGTGTGGGCTGAATTTCACATGTTACCTTCTAGTGGCAAGATGGAAAGTAAGAAAGATATTTTAACGATGTGGTAGAATATCTCAGTGTAAAGTTACTTTATCAGTCCAAATGAGCCCCACAATTAAGTAGACACATGCATCAGCTCTTATAAGATTCAAGAGTGTTCTTGAAGCCTCCATTGGAAGCACATAAGTAGGCCAAAGCAAGAGAAAGAGAAGGAGAGAGTGCCGTGAGAGGAGGAGGAGCAAAGAGAGCAAAATCCATCCAATCTTCAAGGTAAGTTGTGATTTTGCCTTGCAATCTTCCATATTCTTACACTCCTACCACTCCTCTTCCATTTAATTAGTTTAACTTTAGTAATATATTGTCTATATGCTGCTAGAACTCTGGTGTTTGAGAGATAAAGTGATAAATAGATGGATTTAGATGAAACAGTTGTTAGAAAACAACTCTATGTATAATTTAGAACATAGTGAAAGAAGGAAGCCATTTAAGATTAAAAAAAAAAAAAGCTAAGCAAATAAACTGCAAATTCTCTATCTTTTACATTTACATTACTATTGATTGTTGATTGTGCATTTGCCATGTTGATGCTATATGATTGATGTATGAACATGCAAGTTTTTACTTGATGCTTGATGATGATGTGCCTCGGCAAAGTGGGAATGTAAGAACTCAAGGTTAGTAATGCATGTTTAAGTTTATGTCTTGTTATTATTGCACAATAATAATTATACATGTTAATGTGTTAGTTAGAGTTATTTGCTATTGAGATTTCATAAATCTCATTCTCCCCTGATAACACTTTTTAGGCCAAGTTCAAAAGCAAAGACAAGTAAGTGTAAAGGTAAGGTGGAAATTTAAATGCCAAGTCAAGATATTGATTATGCAATTTAGGTGGACTTTTGGATAATTATAACCTAAATTCTTTTAGATATTTGTCAAGAAATTGGACAAATTGATATTTTTTTCGCTATAGAAAATTTCATAACATTTATTTAGATACTTAAACCACTCGATTTTGATTTTTTTTAAATTAATTATAAATTTTTAAAATTGATCAAAATTTGATAATTTACCAAGCGAATAACGACCCGTGAATGTTAACTTGGTTCAAAATTTTCAAATTCATTTGTTTGTCCATTTTAATGAAGGTATTTAAGTGGTTCAGTATTCGTCTTTAATGAAGAGAAAATAAGAGAGTTACATTTAAATGATAATTATAAATTCTTAACCACCGAATTAAATGTACAATCAAATATGTAATCGTTATTGTATTGAGAGTCTCCATGCAAGCATACAGATGGGATCGTAAGTGGGATCCTAAAAATTTAGGATATTAGATCAAATTAAAGAAGGAGAACACTATTTTAGAAATGAAACGGGCAATTTTGTTAGCAATATTTAAATTTTTGTTGTGTCTATTATAGGTTTAATAATACCCTATTGCTGGGCACGAGGTGAGAACTGAGAAGAGAAAATAAAAAAATAAATAGAAAAAGGACACTTTAGTTTGTAATGACAATACTTACCAATTGATCCTTTATTGTAAGAAAAATTATTGATAAATTGTATCAAAAAGAAAAATAAATTTATTGATAAATCTCCCATTAAAATATTTATTATCAAGATACTTGAAATTGATTTTAAGATCTAATTGGTATTTAACTGAAAATAAATTATTTTCAGCAAGTGTAAATCATCTTCAATTGTGTGTAAAATATTTTTAGCTAATTTGAAATATGTTGCAATTAGTTGAAAATAACATGTCAATGTCCTTCTTTCACGGGCAAACACGTAAGATATTTGTATTAGGTTGGAGTCACAGTAAATTATTCAAATGGGCGTGGGATTTCTTTTAGCAATTTTCTCTCAGTATGATTTTAATTATAGTAAATCTTGCATAAATATTAAATCATTTTTTAACACCAAAAAATATTAGCTCAATTTATAAGGTCATTTCTCAATGTTCGCAAACAATATTTTTTAAGAAAATTGATTTTTTTGGCAAAAAAATGGACGATTTTTTTTTAAAATTTCATTAGAAGGCTATCGCCATTGTAGTTTGAATGATTTGATTTCCCCCTTGGGAACCAATAACGTCAAACGGTTAAAGGCACGAATGAACTGTTATTTAAAAAAAAGGGCGCGAATGAACAGTCACCCGCCTAACTAAGAACAGAAACAAACACGAACCCCTGTTTTTTTTTTTTTTTTTTTTGGGGGGGGGCATAACAAGAAGGAAAAGCACTGGCAAGAATTTTCAGAAATGGTCTTGCCCTCACTCCTCTGTTCTTCTCGCTCTGCCCTTGCATTGCCCTCTCCCTAATCTGTATCTACTTCTCTTCCCAGTAAAATCCGTCTCGCTTAGATCAACGTATCCACATTCACCGAATATACAATTTCTGATTATAGATTCGTGTTTTAATTTTGTTGATTTCTGACGATGCGACCGCCGGGGTTGTCATTCATCAGTGGTTGGGGATGGGGAGTCAGCACGTATAGATGGATAGTTTTATTGGTTACGTTTGTAGCATGCGTATGTTTCCATGCTTCCAGAGGATCAACTGCCATAGTTAAGAGTCTACTCAATCCAGAACCCAATGGCTATATCACCCAGCACAAACCCTGGCCCATAGGCGAGGTGTTCGTTAAGGATCGGGGAATTGTTGGTGGGAAGAGTGAGGGGTGGGCTCCTTTTAATCTCCCTGATGGGACTACGAAATTGGGCGAAATTGATGTTGCGTTTCTCGCATGTTACTCAGTGGGAATGTACGTGTCTGGGTGTTTGGGGGATACTTTCGACCTTCGTGTGATCTTGACTACAGGGATGGTTGGGAGTGGAATATTCGTCGGGCTTTTTGGGATGGGTTATTTCTGTAGAATTCATACTTTCTGGTATTTTCTACTTGTGCAAATGATTGCTGGATTGTTTCAAGCGACGGTTTGGCCTTCTGTTGTTGCTGTGGTTGGTAATTGGTTCGGCAAGAGGAAGAGAGGATTGATAATGGGTATTTGGAATGCTCACACTTCCATTGGTAATATATTTGGATCTTCTCTTGCAGTTAGCGTCTTGAAATATGGGTGGGGGTGGTCTTTCATTGTACCTGGAGCTTTGATCATATTTGGAGGATTGTTGGTTTACTTGTTCTTAGCTGCTTATCCAGAGGATATGGGTCTTGCTTGGACTCGAGGCTCAGATCCGGATCTATTAGAAAACAATCCTGATGACGAAGCTCAGATAACGCTAGTGGAGGGGACAAATGTGGCTTCCCCGTCGGGGTCACAACATTCCTTGAGCGGTGCTTCAGTGCATACGAGGTGTGTTGGGCTTGTTGAAGCATGCTCCATACCAGGAGTTATAGAATTTTCCTTGTGCCTTTTCTGCGCCAAGTTTGTTGCCTACACGTTTCTCTATTGGTTACCATTTTATCTGAGTCAGAAAGGTAATTATCATGATCATCATGCTTGGTTTACCATACTTAGGGAATAAAAAGTTAATTGATATTACAAAATTAATTACATAAGCAAATGACGGTTAGAGTTTGTCAGTTCCTGGACTCTGTGATTTTTGAATAACAAATGATATTGTTCATATTTGATTGCCAGAAGCTAGGGAGTTTTTGATTCTTCTCTTCCACATTAACTTTAGAGAAATGTAGTTTAGGTACAGACAAATTGAGGTCTTCATGTTCTGCTTATGCTCAGGGCATTTGTGATCACTCAGCCTTTTAGTTACTTGGATCTCTTATTTTGCCAAGTTGTTTCTCACGGAGTGAAACTGTGGGCAAAACCTTCTATTCCTTTGGAGTTCGTCATCTATGATTGCTACCATAATATTTTTACTTTTGGCAGTCAACTTGCAGAAACAACCATCACATAATGGATGTTAATTTATGTTTTCGACTTGGCTGACAATCCAGTCTCTTCTTCATAGTAGTCTATGACCAGAAGTTGACTGGGAAGTGGACATTTATGACCCAATTTTGGGACAAATGGATTGTGATCATGATTGCTGAAGAATTACCTCTTGTGGGAATTGATCAAGTATATTTTTTCTCCCTTTTTGACACAGTGGCAGCTGAATGAAATTTCCTTTGGTTCGCCTTTTCAGATATCTGAATATAATCTTAGGGTGGGCTTTTGTGATCCCCAGAACATGGTTCATTTTAATGGAAGTTGGTTTTAAATGACGACATACAATGGCGGACCCAGGACCCTGGTTTAGGGGGTGCAAACTATTTTTTTACCAGATAAGTGAGACTTATTTTTAATTTCTTTTGAGAATAATATGAGTAAAAATTCAGTGGGTTCAAAATTAGCAAATGAGTGGGTGCAAAATAAATCGCATAGCACTAATATATACCTAATTTTCTGG
>JANTPZ010027050.1:0-10959 GCA_025593235.1 Vachellia pachyceras
GTTGCTTGGAAATTAGTGAGGGATAATGCTGATATAATAAGGGCTAGCTGAATCATCTTCTCTAAACCGCGAGAGTTTGTGGAAGGAAGTGTGGAAGCCAAAAGTCCCACATAAGTTCCGAAATTTCATGTGGCGTTTACTCTCAAATGCTTTATCTCCAATGAAAAATCTGCAGAAAAGGAACAGTGTTGTTACTGATTTATGTTTGATATGTAAAAGTAAGAGGGAATCATCTAGCCATCTTTTCTTGTTATGTGATTGGGTTAAGATTGCTTGGTTTGGTAGCTCTTTTGCCTTTAGATGTCATGAGGATCAGTATCATGATATTAATATATGGATACGCTGGTTGTTTTGTAATGCCAATCTCACTGAGTGACAAAAGGATTTTCTTGCGATGATGCTGTGGCAAATATGGAAGAGAAGGTGAGCCTATATTTATCAGAATATATAAACCCTGACCCTGTGTTTGTTTTCAATCAGGCAAGCGCTTCTCTTCATGAATTTTGGGAGACTCTTCCTGGGAAGCGTGCAAACAATATATGGTATCCTCCAAAAGGTAATTGCTTAAATATTAATGTTGATGGAGCTTTTATAAAAGATAAGGGGCTTGCAGCAATTGCTTAGAGATTCAAATGGGGGTATTTTGGATGGCATAAATATGGTAGTTATGTCTTAGCCTCTGTTTATGATGGAATGTATTGCTTTGTAGTAATCAGTCGTTTATACTCTTGATAATCAATTGGGTGATATGATTTGTCAATAGGATAATCAATCCCGCATCAATTGTATTAAGAAAAGATGCTCTTCTCCAGAATGTAGAAGTGATTCCATTGCGGAGATATCCTTTTCAAAAAGAATTTAATTAGAAACCAAGATTTTGTATGGATCTTCAGGGAAGCAAATATAGTAGCTCACTGGATTGCTAAAGTTTCGGGGACGTGTCCTTCTTATCTGACGTAGAAACCTCCTAATGTTTTACGATAACCGTTAGAGAAAGATTTAAAAAGCTAAAGTTGATGACAATGGTTGAAGATCTGGTGTTAGTTTTATAAAGTATGTTTGTTGTTGATTCTTTTTTTTTGTTGAGAATTTTAGTTGAACTCTGCATGTTTCTGGCTTACGTTAATGAAAGTTTTCTTTCTTGGCAAATAAATAAATAAGTTTTTCTCTGTCCTGGTAATTTTAACTTTTAAGTAAACTAGGAATCCCTATATCTAGGCATTCACAAGGAAAATGTAAATACCAAATTAAAAATAAAAATACACTTTATAAACTTAAAAGGGATAAATTAAAACTTGATGCAAACTTGAAAGAACAAATATTTATCTTAGCCAACATTTCAATATTATTTTTAAATACTTCTTTCATTCAAAATTAGTTGCAAGCCCTATATATTTCCCTCTGGGATATTTATAGCTTATCTGATTTCCTAGCTCACACTTCATAAAATATAATTGTTGACTCTAAGCCAAAAAATTGATTAAATTTATAAAATATTGTTCTCCATTGAAGATATCCATTTTTCTTTTTTATTTTCAAGAAGTATCTCTCTCTTTTTTTTTCAATATGAAGAAAGACTGTAATTTCCACAAATAAGCTTTTATATATATATATATATGTGTGTGTGTGTATCTCTTCTAAAAAACTGATTCATAAATAGTTTGGTTGTTAAATAAATAAATATCTTGGCACAAAACCTGGTCATAACAACATAAAAATAAATTACTCCCTCTGGTCCCAACTATAGTAATTAGATAAAGGCTTTAAATTGATGCTACTGCTGAATGAGAGCTCATTCCATTTTATCTTCAAAATTTATATTTTTTCTCAAAGTATTTATATCAATTACACTGAAAGGGATTTACATTAAAAGGTAATTCAAATACACACATGATTAAATATAATATTTTATATAAGACAACGCACATTTGCTATAAATAATTAACTTAATTAATTTCATTAATATTTATAAGTTAAATATCTAAATCTTATATTAGATACGGGGTAGCACAATATAAACATATGTTCATCAAGGAAGAGATTCACGGATGTATAATGTCCAGCACCCGAGAAATCTTATTAATTTCATCCTATTTTTATTTCAATTAAACTTAGGGGTTGTTTGGTATGAGGGTTTTGGACGGGAGGGTAGGGAAATTTTTCTAAGTTATCTTTAAAAAGGAGGTGCGGTGATTAAAAAAACAAGGTAAGAAAACTTAATTAATAATTATCTATTTTTTAAATTCAACTCAAAAAAATTCAATCTAGCCACTTTCCCTCCCATCCACTCGTACCAAACAGACTCTTAGGGTCTGTTCGGTTGAGAGAAACTATGTGAACAAAATGAAAAATAATGATTTTCCAACCTTCAAATGATGTTTTCCTTCCAACTTTTCCGGTGATCAAATTTTTTTACCAGACGAAATTTTCCTTTAAAAGTGGGAATTTGGGTTTCCACCAAGATTGGTGTCATCCTATTTCAGTCGTCCGACTAAAAATGTGCTGGACATATTTACCCCTTCATAACCCATTGAAATGGTCGAACATGGATGGATGATTTCCTGGGTGATCTTCCTCCAACTTTGGTACACCAGCGCAAACCACCCCACTCTTGCACAACAACCAAAATGCCCATCAAAGCACATCGTCGACCATTAATATGCAAATCAATCCTCAATTGGAAGCACGTCGTGGGCCATTAATGCTCAGAGATGCGCAGAGTTTCTTGTAGGTGGAAAGGGAAGGCATTGCGTATGTGAATGAAATCCTTTTCTGGTTAAAAAAAGGTAGGAGAAGGTGCGGGTGCCTATGGGAATGAAATCCATTTCTCAGGTAATTAAGAGATTTGAAGGTTTAGAAGCGAAGTACTAGTTGAATGCACCCTATCATAGGTATACACATGCAGCTCTTCTTAGTTCACAATTCATCCTTTTTAAGGGTTCTCTGAACTTTGCTTACTGTAGAATTGTTTGATATCAGCTTCCCTGAAATATTAATGGATGAATAGTACAACAGCTACCTATCTCCAACCACACTTGTTACTGCAAATGGAAGTTTCTATTACTGTGGTGACAAGTTCCCATAGTTGCATTCAACACAGCAAGGAAGCCATCAATTCTCTACAAATTGGTGGTAACATTTAAGACTAAAATAAAAGGATGATCACACAAAACTTGCCAACTTCATTATAAATAAATGCAGAGAAAATAGATAGTAAATATAAACAATGTCAACCTAACTAACTTTCTCAGAGTAAACGAGAAGACAACAGACTAAACATCCAAGCAACAGTAAATCCTTTGAGAATTTTCTAAGGTCGAATTCAAATTTGGAATCCAAATTCCAATTTGGCTAAATTCACACTCGAATTTGGAATCCAAATTTCAAATTGGTATTCTGGAAGCAGAAGCAAAGTTTCAAATGAACTGATGCCCTTAAAATGGAATTTGGAGCACAAATATGAATAGTTGCATCATTGCAGCTAACATCTAAAAAATGTGTAAAGACAAACCGTTCATTAAATTGGGAAGTTTAGCAAAATAAATGTACACCTTTGAATCCGAATTTGTTTTGCAAATTCGATTTTGACACAAGTAAATTTGAATTTATGGGTGAGGGAGGAGGTCGCTAATGAATCTGGCAAGAGTTTCAATTGTACTCAAGTATATAACTTTAGCTTAATTTCATTGTTTTTTCAGCCCTTGTGTAGTTGGAGGAATGAAATAGTTTTCCTTGACGAATACCAGGAGTTGGATCGTGAATCAAAGTTCACTCTTATGCTGTTCAATATCACTACTAAGGAATGGAAGGAGTTCCGCAACTTCATCTCTGACTATCGTTGGAGTGTTGGCTGCAATTATGAAAGGAGTCTTGTGTCTGATTGGAACACGTACCCTAAAGTATGATCATGTCTACATATTTCATCTTTCTTTTGTCTCTAAGTCACAGTAACTTTCAACATCACCAGATGTTTAGTTTTCATTAGTATATATGATTTTGCTGCTATATAGAATGTTTGGGCTTTGTTGACAATTCATTTTGTGGGGCTTTTATGTTTACAGTTTCTTGTTTTAATTGCAATATGCCAGAAGCTACAAACGCTTTCTTCTGATAATAAGAAATTAGTTACTTCTTATATAATGCAGATGCCAATAGGTGATGATAAAATAAAAATAATATATTATAAAATTTAAGATAGGTCACACTATTTAAAAATTACCATTTTTATTCTAAATTCTACGCAATTTCCAAGAAAATTCTTTCTGTAGAAAAGATCCTACTTCCCCATGTTCACTACAAATCCCATTGAACCAACCTAGACAAATTTCCCATCTGCCTTGATATTAATTTCATGGCAAATGTAAATATATAAAACATTTTTTATTTTTTGGATTACTAAATTAGACTACTATAAACTATTAGTGACTATATTGTAGTATTTATTTATTTTGTTACTTTGTAGCTTTTAATTGATTTAAAGAACAAAAATATATTCTACATGATATATTTTATTATAGTTACAATCAAACAAATGTGAAAGAAATGCATGTATCAAAACATTATGTTTTGAGTGGTCATTTTTATTTAAATGTTATTATATTAACTTGTCGTTAATCAAATATGAATATTTTTTATCACAAAAAATATGAATATTTTATCAAATTATATTATTTTTATATGGCCTCTTTGACCCACATGTTGAATCCAGTGTAATCCACTGATTAACTTTTAACCCACTATTTCGACCAATTCAAAGTCTAGTCCAGTTTAATTACCTTGGATATATGCCTCCTACCCTAAAATGAAATTGATCTTTATTGTGGATGAAGTATAACTGGTATATATTTCTGGTTCCACCAAAAAAGGTTAATTCATAATATTGGTTTTCATAATTCATATTAAACAACTTTCTGCCACTATAAATTTAACTAATCAATATTTTTTCTGTTATAAAAAAATAAAAACATATTGCACTAAACATAAAATTACCCCTTTTACACTAAAAGAATATTTACTTAGGTCAAGTTCCTTAATTATATTAATTTTTTTTATCTATCTTCAAATTCACTTTATTTATTTTATAAACACATATGGGATACGAATGAATATACATATCCTTAAAATTCATGGAAAATACGTATTATAAAATTTAAGATAGGTCACACTATTTAAAAATTACCATTTTTGTTCTAAATTCTACGCAACTTGCAAGAAAATTCTTTCTGTAGAAAAGATCCAACTTCTCCATGTTCACCACAAATCCCGTTGAACCAACCTAGACAAGTTTAGGTAATTTGCCATTTGCCAGGAAATTAATTTCAAAAGTAGTAGCAAAGATGGTAAAAATGTCTCATGACTTCCAGAGCTTTATTTTCTAGTCGTCCACTACCAATTTTTTATTATTTTCTCTTCTTAAGGTCATCTCCAAAGAGTGATATTTCTCAAATTTAGATAATTAACTTTGAATTATTTCTGAACTAATGATTTATATATATATATATCCTTTTCAATGTTTGTTTGGCAAATTAAAAAAATTATTTCAATGATCTCCCTTAATCAAGCCAAACTAATTATTATTTAAACATTTAATACTCTGATTTCTTTTTATAACTGGAAACTTCTGAATTATATTCCCTATAAAATTTATAGTCCAAGTCTTCGGTTACACAGTGCTCAATTATACTTCATACGATTATATATGACAATAAATTGATTAATTTTTTTTTATTTTTTTTATTCATCCCCCTTATTTTAAGCCTATAAATACCTCCATATATCTCTCACATTTTTTCCCATCAAACCCCAACAATCTCTCTCCCCACACTAAACTAAAATGGAGTCTTCGTCGTCATCGTCATTTTCATTTTCCCTCGTCCTCCTAGGGTTTGCCCTCATGGCTCACCTCGCCCACGGCCAAGACTCGCCAGCAGACTACGTGAACGCCCACAACACCGCGAGATCGGAGGTGGGAGTTCCACCTCTTGCCTGGGATGACGCGGTGGCCCAATTCGCACAGGACTACGCCAACCAACGCAAAGGTGACTGCCAGTTGGTCCACTCCGGTGGCGGTGGCAAGTACGGGGAGAACATAGCATGGAGTTCCGGCGACATGAGCGGAGCCGATGCCGTGAAGATGTGGGTGGACGAAAAGCCGTACTATGACTACGACAGCAACTCATGCACCGGGGGGCAACAGTGCCTGCATTATACTCAGGTGGTTTGGCGTAATACAGTGCGTGTTGGGTGTGCAAGGTGAGGTGCGATAATGGAGGAACTTTCATTGGCTGTAACTATTATCCTCCTGGCAATTACGTTGGAGAGAAACCTTACTAGCTAGTCGATTAATTAAGTTATAGTATTTGTTGTTTAAGCTTATAATTATCTGTCATTTACGACTCATGAGAGTCTAAGATTTGCTTGTGTTTGATTATATTGTAACGGATTCGATCGTAATATGAAACTTTAAGGGTTTGATTTCAATAAATATTCCTTAGTTTGTGTATGTGCGTGCGTGAGAGAGAGAGAGAGAGAGAGAGAGAGAGAATGCCCTAATCTTATTTCTCAATTCCCTCCCTCTTCTTCTTAATTATGTTAAGAGTATCAATAAGGATAATTTAAGAGAAAATTGATAAATCTATGATTGACATGATATGTTAAGTTTTTAATGTAAGATCACGATCAACTCTAACTAAATCATACAGACCGGAGGAGTACATAATTTATTAGCATCTGTCTCTTTTTATAATATACACACAGACACATACTCATTCTGTTATTAAATATAGGAACTCTATAACTTATTAAATTAGTTATTTGTAAAATACTCGTGTTAATTTTTCTAAAAACACCATTTTAACCATTTTTATTCGAATTATACATGTTCAACTAATGGGAATGGTTTCAGGAAAAATAAAATATCTTTTCAAAATACTCATATTTAATGAGTTTCCCCATAAACTTAAAAAATACTCCAATTCGATTAGGGGTAGATCTGGAAGGAAAATAATTTTTTTTTTCAGACAATGACAAATCTCTTATCTGCGTGTTTTTGGCAATAGCCTATTATTAAGGGGCAGTGGGAGTATACATGGAAGTGACATAACATCATATTTAATACATTATTAACTTTAGATGGCAAATCAAAGGATATAGTGAATTTTAAAATTGATAAATTATTAATTGTTGATTTATTATTTTCATCAATAAAATTAAAAGTTAATGAATATAATCAATATAATTGATAGGTTGTTCTGATTAGAAACAAATATAATTGATAACTTGAAGATCGATTACAGATTACTTCAATGGATAAAATTACAAGTACAGAACTGAACTGCAATATTTCTTATATTGTATCATTATATTCATAATCTCTTATTTCTACAGTGTGTGTATATATACTTATTCGTGCTTTATAAATTATATTACAAATAACGTCTAAATAGATATGCCATTTTGTTTTCAATAGCTGACCTGGGTAGAAGTGGGTGGCGGCAATGGCTAGAGGGTCACATTGGATTATGATTTTACAATTGATCTAGATTGAGTTGGGTTGGACCATAAGGTATGTAAGTTTTGTACACATACACACAAAAGGACAGTAACATTTTGTCAACAAGTATTTAAAATATAATTTCATTTCTAGTGCTCGAGCTTAAAATTCCTGATTACACTGATACAAGCCTTAATTACCTGCTTTAAACACTAAGTTAATTTCAAAAGTGTTCCCTTAAATCAAGCTGCGCAAATTCAGTGTCAATGAATTCCATTTTAATAATATTATTCCCAAAACATGTCTCATGCAGCTTTGATTTCTAGTCATCCACAAAGTATATTGATCTTTTCCCTTTTCTATTAATGGATATGTGGCGCTTACAAGGATGTGAGATATGGCATGGCGCTTACATGAAATGAGAACATGACAAACTTTATTCTTTTTGAATAGTTAAAGAATTGAGTCATAAGCGAATCAAAGGTTTAAATGTTGAATTGTACTGAGCGATAATTATGAGGCTAAGTTATTATAAGTAAGTTAAAAGTTAGAAAACTAACAGATTAATTTTTCCCTTTATTTTAACCCCATTCTTGTATGTTTGTGATATTCAACTTGATATCTTTTAATACTATAATTTTATATACTTAGACGGTCCATAGTCATAACACTCTTATATATTTCTTGATTACACGGCTAGAAGCCATAATTTGTGGCACTTTAATAATTTTATTATAAATATTTAAACTCTGAAGCTTATGGTTCAATTGCCAAATGACACAACAAAGCTTTAATTTGTAGCTTTGAAAAACATTTTTACCATATAGAATCCTAAAAGCTAATGACTTATAGAGAATTTGTATAGTCCTAAAGACTAATTACAGAACTTATTTTTGTTATGAGCGCATATATTGAATGCCTAAATTAATAAAGGAACCAAAATTTGGCGATACATATTAAAATAGTGATATTTTTATTTAATATGATTCTTAAAATTATGTGTAAATATTACAATATGACTAGAAGCCATATAGATAAATATGCATCAATTTATTGAAAGCAAATGTCGAAATCAATGAGATATTATAAAAAATATCAAAAGTAATTATGATGCAATAATTTACATGGAAAAACTTGGTAATGAATAAATTAAAAATCTTAAAAAATATATATTGATAGGAGGTGATTTATTAGCATTTAAGTTCTTCAACTCAGTAGTGATAAGAGACAATTGGGATGTGACTTTACTTTCCAAAGAATCTACCTTTGATTCTAGGGTGTCCATTCTTCTGTTATAAGCACTTGCATTTCCAATTTCACGGGTAGCCCTTGTATCTCTTACACTATACTGTTGATGGTTCAAAGCCATCTTCTTAATAAACTCACAAGCTTCTTCGGCGGTTAAATCAATTAATGAACCTCCAGCAGCCGCGTCTAACATTCCTTTCTCTTGGCTCTTCAACCCATCATAAAAATATTGAACCAACTGCTCATCCGGTATTTGATGGTGAGGGCATCTTGAAAGAAGGTCTTGAAATTTATTCCAATAATCGTACAATGATTCATCATACTCTTGGCGTGCGGAGTAGATTTCCTTCCTCATTGATGAAGTTCTTGTTGCTGGGAAGTACTTTTCCAAAAATTCTTTCCTCAGATTAACCCAACATTAATAGGCATTCGTCACATACCTCAGAAGACTCATGAACCATTCTCTTGCCTTCCCTTCCAGCGATAAGTGGAAAACCTTCCATAATACTTGGTCAAGCGAGGCTCCAACGGGTTTCATGCTCTGGCAAATCATCGACAATGACTACAAATGGATGTATGGATCCTCTCCTGGCAAGCCATGAAATTTAGGAAGAGAGTTAATTAATAAACCCTTAATCTCAAAATTCACATCATAATTTGGGCAAGCAGAAGTAAATGGATCATAATTAACATCAGAGGTCGTGGCTTCTCTTATAGTTCTTCTCCTATTATTTCCATTATTATCCCCTATTCTTTCTTCTTCGTCATTCCTTCTATTACCATTCCCCTGTTGATTTTCATTTATATTTCTGTTTTCTGGGTTTGGTATATTTTCAGTCATGATGTTCTCTAAAGACTCTCCTAAACTATCTACTTGTCCTAGGCTAGATTCTCCTACTTCTATGCCTAATTCCCTAATTACCTTGCCTTTCTCTTTTCTTTTGTTGGCCTTACATCTCTCCCTCAATGTTCTCTCAATTTCGAGATCGTAAGGTTCAAGCTGATTCTTTTTGGGCATACAAGAGAAAAGTTCAAGGCAAGAGTAAAATTGAAACAACTCAAAAATGAATGAAAAAGGTGTGTGTGCGTGAGTGAACAAGTATGTATGAAAGAGATGTATGATTGTAATGTAGGTATGTGTTGAAAATGAAATGAATGAAGTGAATGAAGCGTGAAAATTGAAATTTGGCCGCGGCGAAGATGGATTTGCATCACGGCGAACAGCACCCGAGAGGGTAAACAAGTGAAAGTTCATCTTGTTGGTCGCGGCGAAAATTAATTTTGGTCATTGCGCACTACTCCTGAGAGGAATCTCACGTGAAAATGAAATTTTGGCTGTGGCTACATTCAGATTTGGTCACGGCACACAACACTGGAGAAGAATTTCTCTGTTAAAGTTCACGTGCGTCCCAGCGAAAAAAAATTGGTCGCGGCGAAATTGCGAATACTATGGACAATGTAGTAGAAACTAGTGTATCCTATATGCAATGCTAAGATATAAACAAACTAATCCTATACTATGAACAAAGATGCAAAACTAACAAACAAAAACACAATCCAACAACTAGCTAATGGACTTAGCTTCCCCGCCAACGGCGCCAAATTCTTGGTCCGACTAAGCCACAAATTGTAAACTTAGGTCGTTGGTTAGCCTTGAAAATGGATCAAGAATATTAATTGTGATTTCCAAGGATTATACAGCGACAACCCCAGGGTCGTTCTCTCTGGAAGCTACTATTGCGTACAAATAATCCTTAGCTTGTAATTATGCTTGTAATGCAAATTCAATCGGTTTCTAAATCTTTTATGCTATGTACTTAAACTAATTGCAAAAGAAAACTTGTTTTTGGTATTTTCTGGATGAAAGAGAGATTAAAGTAGATTTGAGTATGAAAAGTGTATGTGATATGGATTCCTCTTAAAATGAATTGTGCCATTATAGTTCGCAAAGGATTAGGGAAAAGCATAGACTTTCGCACTAAGTTTCGTAATTAAAAATCCCAACAACTCGCCAGGTCAGAAATCTCATGAAATGAACTTCATTTCATGAAATCCTTTAAGAACACTTAGTGTGTGTACGGAAATCGCAAAGTGACAAAATCAACTCCATACATTGTTGACTCTAAAACCAAGCACAACTAGGATGATAAAAGAGAACAACAAGATTTCATTGAATAAGCAAAATGAACTCCATTCTACTTTGTCAATCACAAAACAAC
>JANTPZ010027051.1:0-10693 GCA_025593235.1 Vachellia pachyceras
AACACACACTTTATTGGTAAGACCCAGAGGTTTGTTTTACTTTATTGGTCAGACCCAGACTCCTTGTTAGGCCGGCCAATGAAAGTTGCAGATAAGTTGATGGCTTTCTATATGAAAGTGGAAGAATTGAAGAGATTAACAGTATTTGTTCAAAATGGATTTCCATTTTGAGCCCCTCTCATATGTTTTGTCATATTGTAGCTTTATTTGAGATCGCAACAAGTAGATTGGGTTTGAAATGATGTTTGTTTCAATGGTTCAACATAGATTTTTTTTTTTTTCACATAAGCCAAGTTTACATAAATATGGGCACAAACTACAGCTTTAGATTTTGAGGCATTTGCCTTTTAAAAATGCTTCTACTTGCCTTTGAATCCCTTTTTTTAAGATGAATTATGGTAATTTTTTTGAGTATAACACATACGATGCATTTTTTTAGTAATTTCGATCAATTTATACAATTTTAATCTATTTTCAACATGTTTTAATTCAACGTAGGCATGTGACTTGTTGATTGATTATAAAATTTTTAAAAATTCAAGTTTTTTAACATGTTGCAGGCCACGTCAGATATTTACATATCAGGCTCAGGCCAATCCCTTATAAGATAGGTTAGATATATTAATGTACTATCATCAAAGCTCATGGTATATTTCATGTAACAATTATTTCCATCTATACCAAACCACTCTCCTATCATTCTCCTCAAATCTTGCATCTTCATCCCTCTTTTGTCAATTTTATCATTACACTCTCACCATTATATTTATCTTCATCATCAACATTGTGTGTGTATGGAAACTCTGTTGGAAAAAAAGAGTTTACAAATTTCTCTTTTTTATGGAATTTAAGATAGTTTTTATGGATTTCGAGATGATTTTTACGGATTTTAAGATGGTTTTGTCTCAACTTACGTGCACCATTTGGGAAACGGAGTTCCCAAACAAGCAAATTACGTCGAAACTTCCATCCTTCATGAAAAAACATAAAAGTGCCTTTGAAGGTGTTGGACCTATAAAAAAAATTGTCATCTTGGATGCTAACATGCAAAAAATTTATCAATATGTTAGTTACCCATCAACAATTTTTTCCTCATTGTATAGGATGAGTACAACACACACACACACACATTCTCCATTGACAATTTCAGTTTATGTTTTGACAATTACAATCATGTTATTGACTACGCATCTCACATATCCTTCCTGTTCCATCTCACACATACATCCACATCATCACTCCAGCCAAGCAATCCTTAATTACCAATATTTACTTGAAAGATGCTTTATTGATAATAACACGAATCACGCTTGCATTCTAATGAATGGAACCATCTTTGGACAAATAAATCATAAACAGATTCAATGCACATCCTCATGCAGTAGGAAATTTGGTAATAAACAAGTCTGTGTGATTTAATCCCCATCGTCAATCACCTACTATTCGATCTAAACTCTATCAGGAACCACCCCATCCATATGTAACTCATATTTCACAATGCACACAAAAAAAGCCAACACACAAAGACGAAGACCGTCTATTTTACGTAAAGTTCGACTCTCACTCTGTTTTCACCTCCAAACCCACTTACCTACAACCAAAACCCATCAAAATTAACAATAACAACAACACGTTGATGGTTGGAGAAGTACTATAATGCTGCGTTTGGTATCCTGGAACTGGAGCTATGGAACTGGAATTGGGGTTGGAACTGCAAAATTGGGTTGTTTGGTTGGTGAGAACCCACTTCCATGGAAGTGATCTCACTTCCCACCTATACCTTATGGAACTGGCCTCACTTCCATGGAAGTGAAATTATAGGACCATTATACCTCCTGCATCTTAGACGGCCACGACCTGCCAGACGGCGACAACATCCCAGCCGACGATGACCTGCATCTCAGACGCTGACGACCTGCACCTCAGACGGCGACAACATCTCAGACGGTGACAACATCTCAGACTTATATTGTGTACCTAAGAGTGAGGATATGAGAGCGTCGAAGAACAGAGAGCATCGAAGAACACAGAGTGAATACGATTGCAACATCGGTTTCCTCTTCGCCTCCTTCCTCCTCCTTGATCTCCAAAATCTTTGTGGGAACTTCATAGGGCAGATCCTTCGTCGTCAATGGCGCCGGCTCCTTGGTCGAGTGGAAGGATCCGAATTTGGGGGTGGCGTCAGATCCACAGGCACATCTTTCGCCTCTTGGAGTCGTGGGAGCAGTTGGGATCTTCCTTGTCGATCTTGCCACCATCAACAGATGCTAGAGCCAGAGGGTCGTCCTCCGGGGGTTGCCTGAGGGTTTTGCACTTGGTGGATATAGAGGTGGAGCCGGCGGTGCTGTCATACGCCATCAGGAGGGAGGAAGAGATGTTGATGTTTTGGGTTGGGGGCATATTAGTATTTTCACAATATAAATATTAAATTAAAATAATATCCTACTACTTCCAGCATACCAAACAAACTTTTAATCTCATTTTCACTTCCACTTCCAATTCCATCAAAACCAATTCCGTGTACCAAACTGGGCATAAGAGTTTTTGTGTCAAAAATCATTTCAACTTACCTTCTCTTTTAGCTTTCCAACTTCATTAAAGTATGCTGCAAGTTTTGTGACCCTCTCTTAACACTATTGCTACCTCAAAGTTGTTTCTGGTCTTGTACTTAAAAGGTAATTCCGTCTTTTTACACAAATTCTAAAATCCCGATTTAGACTGCTACTTATCTGTCATCTCTTTATTTATGGTAGTAAGTTGGATTTCATAATTTTAAGGGATATTTATGACGAATTTCCCCAAAAAATTACATGTATTATTAAAATAGTTCTCGGCTCACAAAATTGAAGGGCATGATGGCAAATAAATTTATGATCATATATCAATAAATTTTCCGCATCCGTTCCCAGCGTTCTAGTTGGGTACTTCGTTCTGTGAAGGCTCAATTTCAATCTGCCGGCGAAGTCTAACCTAAACCCATTAAACCCGACGTCGGATCACCGGCTTACCAAGTAGGCAGATCCGCAGGCTCGGCATGGACGATTTTCCCGAATCTTCTTCCAAAGGGATGAAACGCCGGCGAGAGGAAGAAGGCGCCGGAGCCGATGAAACTCCATCACTCGGTACGTAATCTCATTTCCGATTGTTCTATGTTTTATCGAACTTTCTATGTGATCATCGCATTGGTGTGAATTCTTCAACTGAAGTCTCTGTAATTTTTATCTTCATTTTCTTCAGCTGCTTGTGGTTTTATTTTCTTCAGCCTTCTTTTTCGGCTTTTCCCTGAGTTCTCCTGAATCAGGTTAATTTGAAATGCAGAGAATGATCTTACATTTAGTGATACAATGGTGGCTCTTCGAATAATGCGAGCTCAGTTTCCGCACATTGAGAAGGTTCGAGACGAACAGAGTTGGTTCTTCTGATTAATGTGTGATTCGAGAAAGGCACAGAAGTGAAGAAAAAGCTGAAATAATCTTTCGGATGATTTGTAAATTGTTAATTTCACGGAAACGCATTTTAGCTTATTCATCGTAATAGAGTATTTACATTTTCTTAACGTTTTATTATGTGCTTTTGCAGCTTTCGGTTCAGCCGTTTATTTTGAAATCACAATTGTATAGCAGTGTCAAGGACCGGACACAGGTGGATAGGGAATTAGAGGTGCAGTTCTTCATCCACTCAAGTCTCCGAAACTCTCGTGTGTCTATGTAGGAACGATTTTTTTATTTACACTTTTCAACTCAATACAAGAAAGCCTTTGAGTTGTACTTGCATATGACTTTCCTTAGGAGCCGCTTGATTTATTGGAATCTCAGATACACAGAAATTGAATACTACGTGATCAGATACATACACATGTAGGACTTTCTCATTTTGCATGGCGGTTGAAAATTTTAAAAGGGATGATTGGTGATTCGTGAAAGCTTGCAAGACGTTCTACTTGTAGAAATTCGTAACGCATGAGTCACCTATAATGGCGGGAATCATGTCTTAAGGAGTATATTGGATGCTTGTGTTGTAATTATATGCTTGAATATTAAACACAAACATCTAACATACTAAGGAGCCGTAGATGCCTAGATGAAGATGAGAGTGATGCTAAATATCCCATAGTGTTTTTTTTTTCTTTGCTAATCTTGCTCACGTCTTCATTTCAGGATTGCCTATTTTATTTTCTGAG
This sequence comes from Vachellia pachyceras, assembly GCA_025593235.1. Lineage (NCBI taxonomy): Eukaryota > Viridiplantae > Streptophyta > Magnoliopsida > Fabales > Fabaceae > Vachellia > Vachellia pachyceras. The sequence continues at coordinate 4,181 of JANTPZ010027051.1, forward strand.
TCCTTATTGACTAACGTGGATCATGTTTTTCTTTGCGCAGTCTCTAAAGAGGGACAAAGTTCTGCGTATTTTCAAACTGAATACTGGACAAGATGACCATGCGATAATGTTTTTGAATGATTACTTGAATCAGGTTGGTTGAATAGATGTATCTACTTCATTAATGCTGTCATCACCAGCATATTTATGCGTTCTTTTATTCTCAAGAATTTCTGGTGGGTTCCAATGCAATCTGGTACTTTTAAGTCTATTTTTGGACCAAACTGTTACTAATAATTTGAATTCTCCTGGACTGTTATCATTTCAAACCATTTTTTTAGATAAAAAATGCATGTTGTTATCTTTTGATTCAGTTGAGATTTTGAAGGATTCTTGGTGCACCTTCGTGGACCTGGATTCTTGATTCACTTACGCATGTATTTTGCTTTCTTGTTGATTCATAGATAGATCATGTTGTTAAAAAAATGGATAACAAAAAGCACGGAGAACATCAAGTTTTTGGGTGGTTCAAAACTCATGTTCTTGATTCGAAGCTTGAACCTAGCATTGAACATCAGGAGCTTGTGAGTAAGATTTATTATTTTGCATATACTTACACAGTTCTTGTTTCCAGCTATGCTCATTTTACTGTTTACACATCAGGAATCTTTGCAGTCTGGTTAATCCATTGATTTTGGGTAAATGGGAATATTCTAGATTCTGGATTACCCACGTTCATTATCATGATGCTTATCGGCTTAGATATATTTATCAAGATTTATGTGGTTGACTTAGTGAGATAAGGCTTGTATTTGTTGTCATTGTTGTTGCATTTTCAAATGAGCTTTAGATTCCCTTTATTAGTGAATCTTATCAATCTCAATAAATTTTATCAAGATGCATTTTTCTCACACAGGGGGTTGTGTGTGTGTGTGTGTGTAAGCTGGGACAATTTGTAAAACATCTTCTCATAATTAGTGTGCTACCTTTTGCTGCAGTGCTCACTTTTGTCACTTGGGGGAAAGGTGAAGGAAAGTGACGTATCCCTTTTAATTAATGCAGGCGTCCTTGTGAGTTAACTATGAATCTAAAACGCCATCTATTTTATTTACTCTATATGATTGTCTGTAATTGTGCTCATGTTGTGGTAGCTATCAGAGAGGCTATTACTATGTTCAAATGTCTAAACATAATATGAAGTATTTAAATTAAGAGGCACCGATCATCTCAAGTTACTTGAGGGGGGTCAATTTTGTATGTACAATATGATCAATTTTATGTAGCATTTTATGTTTTATATCTTCAAACTAATAAGGTTTAATTGTTGATTATTATGAACCATTGAGAAGAAACTTCAGGGGTTGAGATCATTTTCTAATTTGGTTTTCTTCTTTCAATTTTGTGTGCTTGTTTGTGCCCTTTTTCTGAAGTCCAATGTACAGTAACATTCATGAAAACTGCCCTAATGTTAGTAACTCATTTTTTAAGAAAATTTAAGAAAGAAAAATTGCAAAGAAAATGATCTTGTTCTCAGTTCCTCAATGCTCTTTATATGATTCTTGTGTAGTTTTTTGTGACTGTCTTTGCTATCAATATTCCATGCGTGTAACAGTTATACATATTTTCAGACTCGGCAACTTATTGATCCAAACATGTATTGGTTTGCAATTCCAAGTATTGGCTCACTACTTAAAGGTCTTGCTCAGGTATGAAATTTCATACTTAAGGCAGTATGAGAGGAGATATCTCGGTAGAAGCTTTAATTCTAATTCCCGGTCTTGTTAATAACTTGCATGCTCATATTGTTATATGTAAGTGTTTTTCGATTCTTACAGATATTGGACACTTTAAGAATTTATTTGTGATAATATAGTATTTGTGAACTGTGGTCTAACACTCCTTAACACAGCTTGAATGGCGTAAATGGCCATCAATCCATCATGCATAAGCCATACCAGATATAGACTAGTGCAACTATGAACTTCTATTGCTGGAGATATTTATTCCTAGAGGACATGGGGAAAGCTTTTGTGGCATGTGTTGTTTACTTATTTGGTGGCATATGATTTGGGCGCTCATTTGGAACTGTCAGTGATTGAACTTTCCTGTAGAAAGTTTCTACTTTGAGAAGATACCAACTTTCTAAAGATTCTGTCCATTTTCTATATTGAATTCTGATTTTTAAGATGAGGAGTTATGTTCAAATTAAAGGATCCAATTATCCATTTTTTACTCTTGTTCAGGAAAGAATGGATACTAATTTTTTGTACTGTGATGAATTTTCTTAATTGTATTTCTTTATTTTTATTTTGATTCATCCCTTTTGTTCAGGGAAGAAAGGAAATTATGTCTCTTCTCAACCGTCGTAAATATAAAGAGATGATGCTAAGTTCTTTGGAAAAGAAGCGCCTTCGAATGTCTCCGCTTGATATGAGGTTTCATCTTCGTGATCTGATTGGATCTGGTCAACTCGAAACTAACTTAACACCAACTGGTTTAGTTGTTCGAGTCTCAAAAGATTAGGGTTTTGGAATGTCCTAGATGTATTTGGATCCATGGAATGATTTGGCGTCATCTCTCATTGCTATCAAATTAACAATCAGGTTTAGTGATTGGCACCTTGGATACAATTAACCAATTGGCTTAAATGACTTAAAGCTGTGTTTTATGAGATAACTTTGTTGGTGAAATGACAACCAGTGCTAACCAGGTTGATCAGGAGAACGATTCAGCTGTCATCCGGACTGATCAAGTGAACAAGTGATGGTCATCAGGCAATCACACTAACCTTCATAGACAATGAACATGGATCAATAGAAGCTAATGTGAGTCTCTTCCTTCATAGGTCTTCTATAGTGGATAATCATTTGTTTTGGTTTAGTGTCTTCTAATTATGACCTTTCTTGTAGAAAATATGGTCGCTATTCATCATCTGATAATGGTTGTTAAAAACAGAAGTATCTATGCATGAATTGCTTATTTTGTTCCAAGATTTCATTCTACCTCATTGGATGAGTAAATCAGTATCATTCCATTCACTTTTTAATATTATAATATAAAGTTTATAAGAAGTCGTCTTATTCATAAATCGTTAATAGTACTGTTTTTTAAAACTTATTGTTTCAAAAATAATATTTTATATGTTCTGCAGTGGGGAAAAACAGAAATATTATGTAAATAACGGTTTGAAAGTATCAAATTTTTAAGCGAACATTTCCGAGTACTAAAGTATATTTAAGCTTTAAAGTTACGTATCATAAAAAAGATGTAGAAATATCCTGTAAAGGATAAGTGAGTTAAAAGACAATAAGGTGAGTTTTTCACTTTATTTCCCTGAAAGTATAACGAGTCTCGCATCCGATGAGGGGGCTCACTTCTACTGGAGGAAAGGAAATCCAAACGTCATAACTCCTGCTACTGACAACTGATCACGTTTGCTATCATTAGTTCAAATGAAACTTCAAAATTTAATTCCAAACCTAAATCGAATGGACCTGGTAATATTTGATCATAATCCTTCATTGGTTATTAGATATTTGATAGAGGACAGAAGGGATATTATTTTCTTCCTAGATGACGGGACTGACAACCCTTTTCTTAGCAGTAGTTAGTTTTAATCTCTGATCAGAAGGGATATTCTTTTCCTTGCAAATAATCTCATTTCGTATTTTTTTTTTTGTTACAAGCCTACTTGCAAGCATCTTAAATCGTTTTATTTTCCTGGTACTTCCCATGTTTCTTTTTTGCTTTCATCGCCATTTTTTTTGTAATATCAGAATTAGAGTCATGATTGGACAATGATTAGGATGTGAGTCAATTCTATATTTATCTTGTAGATTAAGCATTGTCCGAGTATGACCGTAAATTGTATTTGTGATTCCACAATCTCCCAAGCTGGCTTGAAAAGGAAGGGAGGGAGGGGGTTGCATTCTCGGTATTTGCTACCTTTGTTTAGTAATAATTATTTCATTGTGGTGATACTTTATATAGTTCTCTTCATCCAGAAAACTGCAACCCCATATTCCCATGCCAATATTAGCTAGCAACAGCATAATTGTATAGCGAACACTCAGCATATTCTCTCTTTTTAAGTAGCAGGCCTTTAAAATAACGATAATTGCGCACAGGATCAAATTGTTGGAACACTTGTTAAACAATAACGAAAATTGATGTAAAGGCTTTGACTGAATAATTTATACATGAAGTTTCTAATTGTTGGAACACTTGTCTTTCCGTGGAAGTTAAGAATTTAGATAAGTTCCACAGATTGAATGATTAATAACATCGGGAGATGCTTGATGGTTTATTATAGTTTATTTACTCAAATGAGTTCATTTTTCTTATGTTTTTTGTTGCTTTATTAGTAGTCTTCTTTTTGTTCAGCTGAACATGCATCCCCTTTGTGAAGAAAATTAGATATGCGAGGTTGATTGACTTAGGTAATTTAAGGTATTAACCTTATGGGTGGCAAAAAGAAAAAAAAAGAAAGTTATTAAACCTACGAGGTATCTGATCAATTGATATGTTTAAGGATTATGTGGCACGAATTAATTTTCCCTTGTAAGATCTCAATCCTATCCCACTATTGGGAGTGCCCTTCTATTGATTGCATCATACAAATTTCTTCAAGGAGTAATAAAATATATTTAATGCTTTTTATCATTTTTTTAAATTATGCTTGTTTCTCTTATAATTTTTTATCAATAAAATTAACTTACAGAATATGCGTTTCTAGGATAAAATTATTTAATTATTTAAATGTCCTGTTATTAAAAAATACAATCCGCTTAATAGTCTTTGCTATGATATTAAGAATAGAACCAATATTGTAATGTTCAAGAGAATTCGTGGCTACTGAAATGATGATAGAAGTGGAAGATGTTTAATGATACTATTGTATGATATATTGCCTGTTTGGGAGAGCTTTTTATTCGCTAAACGTACGTTTAACAATATTTTTTTTAAATTGAGATAATCTATTTCATATATTTATCTTGTAAAATGTAAAATCACTTCTCTACCTTTTTTTTAAATATGCTCATGACCCTGCATACTACTATATCGGGTAAAAGGGCATTTTCACCCTTCAACTGATATATTATGCCCAATATTTGAAGGGCAAAAAATGCCTTTTTACCTTGCCTTATATTGAATGTGGTTCCTTCCATATTCATCCCTAGTCTCCATGAATTGCAGGCTTCAAAGAGTCAAGCATCATCTTCCCGCGTTTTGTCAGCGACGCCTAAAAATGGTCCAAACTTGAAAGTGACAGTGACGTATAAATAACTTGGAACTGAAAGTTAAGTTTACCCAACACTGATCGTCTGTTGTCCTGTAACAATGAGGAGGTAGGATGAGGAAATTTTTTATCATGCAAACAGTAAGTCATAAGATATTCACTGTATTTATATTATTTAATAGTAATAGCAATTATCTTTTGCACCAAACTTTATCCTCTCCATTGTCCCTTAAGCTTCCTTGAATTAATGGCTAAAGTTTCTGGCATAAGTAGAATATAATTCAAGAGCTACAGTTGTTGATTAGGGCCCTTCTTACCTTAATCATTGTACGATTTGCAAAGGGAATTGTCCTAGTCAGGACTAATAATGTTTCTCGGTGACTCTACCATGACGATTGGAAAAAATCAAAATCGAAAGAACCTGAAAACTTGTATTGTCTTTTTCTCTCTAAATATAAATATGCATTTCTTTTTTTTTTGGGTGACAACTAGAGGCATTTCTGTTCAAACATTGTTAAATACTAAATGCGGGCATTTCTTCTAACGAAAATTCAAATCTTAGTTTATTATCATGTTTTGCATGTCATTGAAAAATGGAAAAGTATACTATTTAGTCCTTTTTATCTTTTTGGACTTTGAATTGTTTAGCCATATACTGATTGCAAATCAAAATTCAATTATTGGATTCATTATTTTGCATAACAGCGATTGTTTTGGAGTTAATGGAGAGTGGAGACTAAACCCCAACTAATTAATAATTATGCACATTTCAATGGGTTGTATTCTAGAAAATTTGATACACTAAGCAAGCCAATTGTTGCCTCTTCCTGCCAAACAAATTAAAATACTTCGTGTATGCCTCTTATCAACTATCATATGAAGTTTCAAAAATAAAACTCATACTTTCATACTTTAAAACCGTAAATTACATTGAAAAAGTGATTTCTGTTGCTAATCCAAATAATGTTATTTAAGGTTAAGCTTTGATTTTCCTCTAAAAGTTTTTATGTATGAGTTGCAAGCATTTAGAAGTTTCTTTTGTATCAATATCATCTTAAAAAAGTTTAAATTTAGAGCAATTTCACTCTAAGCATTAAAAATTATAATAATCAATGTTAGTTCTTTTAATGGTTAGAGCAATTTCGCTCCTTTTTAAATATTTTTGGGGTAATATCAATCTAACAAAAACTTACGTATACCTACATCTTTTAAGCAGAAACCTTCAGAACAAAATTAGACTTTGAATTACTTGATGGCAGGAAATGGATCTTTTCGGTCCATTTCTCTTCATATCT